>VSDK01014552.1:11844-37208 GCA_009767595.1 Symbiodinium kawagutii | reverse complement strand
AAAAGAGAGCTCAAGATCACGAAATGCTGCACCTGTCACGAAAAAGTCGATGTTTTCGGACACGCTCATTTTGTGTGCGCCTGCCAGCGTTTTTGCAACGTCGCAAAATCGACGACAGTTACACGTTTTGTGAAATGCATCGAATCCCTTGCGCCTGCCACAGATTCCTAATGCCCAAGAGGGACAAAAGTGAGCTTTCCCTTGCACCTGCCACGTAAAATGCACATTGATCAAAAAATGGACACGGCACGCAGGCGAGAACGCAGCTCCGGAAGAGAGGTGCCGCGGCAACAGTTTCGTGCGAGGCTTCTGTCGAAAACGGAAGATGGGCGAACGTTTTTGACGAAAGGGTACACGAATTAGCCGCGCCCACCGGAGAACACCTGGATCTACACCAGGAGCTTTTCTATTACCGTAAGAACCCCTATAGTGCACACACTGTTTGGGGAAAAAAATGTTACCAACATTTACCAACTAATTCGTTATATCTTCCCCGTCGGATCCCATGGCCATGGCTTCTCCGAAATGTTTCCAACGTCGGCCCAGCAGGCCCCGCACCTCCACTTTCTGCAGCACCTCGCTGCGCTGCGCCGTCAGAGCATCCAGGGCAGCGCCCAAACCGTCGCTGGCCTCGCGGCGGCAGAGCTGCACCGATTCGTTGGACGACAGCTCCAGCGCGGCCAAGGCCTCGCGCGAAGAATGCAAGGGAAATGTGAAAAAATGCGAAAAATGCATTAAATTCATTAGATTTGGTTGAAACTAATGGTTCATTAATGATTCATTTGTTTCAAGGAGATTCATAAATTCAATGAAACTAATGATTCAAGGTTTAAAGGTTTCTGTTGAAAAGCTTTATTCCGCCCTTGGAAATTGAAAATGAACGGTTTGAATATATGTATATGTATATGTATATATATATATATTGATTTATTGATTTATTTGTTATGTTTATGTAGAAATGTGGGGGAAGGGTGGCTGTGTGTGTGTGTGCACATTTTTCTGCATCATTAGTCATAGGTATGCTGTCATACAGGTTCACGTATATACCACATAAGCATCTTTGTAGGCATCCTTGTGTTTACTTTTTTGTAAGTTTTTTCGTTTAAGGGGTTGCATGCATTGTCATGCGCCTATGTATGCGAAAGCCATCAAAGTACAACCATTTGAACACGGACTATCTTCCTGCCATGCAAATGGAATAAACAAACACGAATGAAAATAACATTGTGAAGCCTCAAGCATTTAAGACATGGTTTGACACAAAATGCACAACAACAATGATCAAAAAAATGATGTTTTCGTCACCTTTCTCCCAACCTCTCGTGATTCAAAGATGAAAGGCTTCTGGGGGAATACATTCCGCAACCCAAAACCAGCATTGCGAACAACTGCCTCCACGTTCAAACTCTCCACCAGCCCCTACCTTCATCATTGCTAACCGCTCGTCATCCATTTTGGCAGCGACAGCCACGGTTGCCTGCGCCAAGACTGCGACCCAATTTCTCATGCAAAAGTGCAACTGGCTGTTGGCACCCCAGGAAGGCTTTACTGTGCCGAATTGCTCCAGGACAAAATGATTTGCAAAACGAAATTGACAAAATGAGCCTGCTTCTGATCATCAATGTCGTTCCCCTGCGATAGCAAGCTCTTGGCAGTCTCTGCCTTGTGACTTTCAAACGCTTTAGTTTGAGCCTCCAAACCTCTGGTGGTTGCCTCCTTGTGCTCAGCAAACTCCTTCTTGTGAGCCTCCAGTTGTGCTGACGCCTCCTCCTTGTGCTTTGCCAGTGCCTGCTGATGAGATTCGAAAGTCTTCGATGTTTCAACCTTCTGCCCTTCCAAAGACTTCTGCAATCCCTCTGTTGCACTGGCCAGGGCTGCCGCTGCTTCCTTCTTGTGAGCCTCCATCTGTTCACTTGTCATTTTCTTCTGGGTTTCCAATGCTTGTTGGTGCGTCTCGAGGCTCTTGGCAGTCTCTGCCTTGTGGCTTTCCAGTGCCTTTGTTTGAGCCTCCAAACCTTTGGTGGTTGCCTCCTTGTGCTCAGCAAACTCCTTCTTGTGAGCCTCCAGTTGTGCTGACGCCTCCTCCTTGTGCTTTGCCAGTGCCTGCTGTTGAGATTCGAAAGTCTTCGATGCTTCAACCTTCTGCCCTTCCAAAGACTTCTGCAATCCCTCTGTTGCGCTGGCCAGGGCTGCCGCTGCTTCCTTCTTGTGAGCCTCTATCTGTTCACTTGTCATTTTCTTCTGGGTTTCCAATGCTTGTTGGTGCGTCTCGAGGCTCTTGGCAGTCTCTGCTTTGTGGCTTTCCAGTGTTTTTGTTTGAGCCTCCAAACCTTTGGTGGTTGCCTCCTTGTGTTCAGCAAACTCCTTCTTGTGAGCCTCCAGTTGTGCTGACGCCTCCTCCTTGTGCTTTGCCAGTGCCTGCTGATGAGATTCGAAAGTCTTCGATGTTTCAACCTTCTGCCCTTCCAAAGACTTCTGCAATCCCTCTGTTGCGCTGGCCAGGGCTGCCGCTGCTTCCTTCTTGTGAGCCTCTATCTGTTCACTTGTCATTTTCTTCTGGGTTTCCAATGCTTGTTGGTGCGTCTCGAGGCTCTTGGCAGTCTCTGTCTTGTGGCTTTCCAGTGCCTTTGTTTGAGCCTCCAAACCTTTGTTGGTTGCCTCCTTGTGCTCAGCAAACTCCTTCTTGTGAGCCTCCAGTTGTGCTGACGCCTCCTCCTTGTGCTTTGCCAGTGCCTGCTGATGAGATTCGAAAGTCTTCGATGTTTCAACCTTCTGCCCTTCCAAAGACTTCTGCAATCCCTCTGTTGCGCTGGCCAGGGCTGCCGCTGCTTCCTTCTTGTGAGCCTCCATCTGTTCACTTGTCATTTTCTTCTGGGTTTCCAATGCTTGTTGGTGCGTCTCGAGGCTCTTGGCAGTCTCTGCCTTGTGGCTTTCCAGTGCCTTTGTTTGAGCCTCCAAACCTTTGGTGGTTGCCTCCTTGTGCTCAGCAAACTCCTTCTTGTGAGCCTCCAGTTGTGCTGACGCCTCCTCCTTGTGCTTTGCCAGTGCCTGCTGTTGAGATTCGAACGAAAGTCTTCGATGTTTCAACCTTCTGCCCTTCCAAAGACTTCTGCAATCCCTCTGTTGCGCTGGCCAGGGCTGCCGCTGCTTCCTTCTTGTGAGCCTCTATCTGTTCACTTGTCATTTTCTTCTGGGTTTCCAATGCTTGTTGGTGCGTCTCGAGGCTCTTGGCAGTCTCTGCTTTGTGGCTTTCCAGTGTTTTTGTTTGAGCCTCCAAACCTTTGGTGGTTGCCTCCTTGTGTTCAGCAAACTCCTTCTTGTGAGCCTCCAGTTGTGCTGACGCCTCCGCCTTGTGCTTTGCCAGTGCCTGCTGATGAGATTCGAAAGTCTTCGATGTTTCAACCTTCTGCCCCTCCAAAGACTTCTGCAATCCCTCTGTTGCGCGGGCCAGGGCTGCCGCTGCTTCCTTCTTGTGAGCCTCCAGTTGTGCTGACGCCTCCGCCTTGTGCTTTGCCAGTGCCTGCTGATGAGATTCGAAAGTCTTCGATGTTTCAACCTTCTGCCCCTCCAAAGACTTCTGCAATCCCTCTGTTGCGCGGGCCAGGGCTGCCGCTGCTTCCTTCTTGTGAGCCTCCAGTTGTGCTGACGCCTCCGCCTTGTGCTTTGCCAGTGCCTGCTGATGAGATTCGAAAGTCTTCGATGTTTCAACCTTCTGCCCCTCCAAAGACTTCTGCAATCCCTCTGTTGCGCGGGCCAGGGCTGCCGCTGCTTCCTTCTTGTGAGCCTCCAGTTGTGCTGACGCCTCCGCCTTGTGCTTTGCCAGTGCCTGCTGATGAGATTCGAAAGTCTTCGATGTTTCAACCTTCTGCCCCTCCAAAGACTTCTGCAATCCCTCTGTTGCGCGGGCCAGGGCTGCCGCTGCTTCCTTCTTGTGAGCCTCCAGTTGTGCTGACGCCTCCGCCTTGTGCTTTGCCAGTGCCTGCTGATGAGATTCGAAAGTCTTCGATGTTTCAACCTTCTGCCCCTCCAAAGACTTCTGCAATCCCTCTGTTGCGCGGGCCAGGGCTGCCGCTGCTTCCTTCTTGTGAGCCTCCAGTTGTGCTGACGCCTCCGCCTTGTGCTTTGCCAGTGCCTGCTGATGAGATTCGAAAGTCTTCGATGTTTCAACCTTCTGCCCCTCCAAAGACTTCTGCAATCCCTCTGTTGCGCGGGCCAGGGCTGCCGCTGCTTCCTTCTTGTGAGCCTCCAGTTGTGCTGACGCCTCCGCCTTGTGCTTTGCCAGTGCCTGCTGATGAGATTCGAAAGTCTTCGATGTTTCAACCTTCTGCCCCTCCAAAGACTTCTGCAATCCCTCTGTTGCGCGGGCCAGGGCTGCCGCTGCTTCCTTCTTGTGAGCCTCCAGTTGTGCTGACGCCTCCGCCTTGTGCTTTGCCAGTGCCTGCTGATGAGATTCGAAAGTCTTCGATGTTTCAACCTTCTGCCCCTCCAAAGACTTCTGCAATCCCTCTGTTGCGCGGGCCAGGGCTGCCGCTGCTTCCTTCTTGTGAGCCTCTATCTGTTCACTTCTCATTTTCTTCTGGGTTTCCAATGCATGTTGGTGCGTCTCGAGGCTCTTGGCAGTCTCTGCTTTGTGGCTTTCCAGTGCTTTTGTTTGAGCCTCCAAACCTTTGGTGGCTGCCTCCTTGTGTTCAGCAAACTCCTTTTTGTGCACTTCTAAGCTGCTTGCTGCCTCGTTTTTATGTTGAGACAAGGACTTTCCATGCATTTCGAGGGCTTTAGCAATTTCTGATGTTTGTTCGGCAAGGCTGCTTCTAACCGTGGCCATGGCTGCCTCAGTATCTTTTTGCTGCTTGGCAAATGAGCTTCGCAAGTCCTGCGTCACAACAGGAGCAGGTTGGGAGGCTGCTCATTATGTCATAGAGCCTATCAGGAGAAGAAAATAAAGGAAACTTGGCACGGCAAAGCTGGCACACCAAAACATAAATCAAAATTGAGTCCTTCAAATGCTCAACGTATGCCAATATCAGAACAAATCATTGCTAGCTAATCTCCTCGAATTGCTTGTTGACCGCATCCTTAGTCTTTTCTTCTTCTTTTGTTTTGGCAGTGATCTTTTCGTCCACGGCACCGATTTGCTCTTTAATCGCCTTGATCTCCGCGAAGCACTCCGTGTTCTTCGTTTCGAGGGCACTTTTCAAAGCTGAAATTTCTTTCTTCAGGGCGTCTGACTGAGAGAGTAACTTTTCAGAGACCTCAAGGAAAATGGAGAAGCACCTCTCAACTACACACACAGATTTGGAGAAGCGACAAACTTATACACTCCATTCCATGATACATCTTGTGATGTAGCCCAAGTACTGTGGCCTGAACAGAACTGCAGAAAGACATCTTTGCCCGGGTACAGAAATAAAAATTCAGTTGTTTTTGTGCTGACTTGTTTGAGTGATTTTTCGTTTCTGGTCTGGGAGCCCTTGCCTTCTATTTGCAACATTCTAGAGCTCATGCCGCCATTTCGAATTTCATTTACGAGTATTTGCCACATTTCTGAGTTCACATTGCGATATTCTGGTCATTTCTTGTAGCATTCTAGAACTAACACGTTGCAACAGGAGCCAACACTACCCCAACTGATGTGAGTAGCATGTAATACTTGGGGCGCAATACATCCCTCTCAAATTGTTTTTGCATGCCTTTGTTATGTTTGAAAGTTATCACTTTTCCATTTGAAGTTTGTTGCTCTTGTTGTTGCGGTGGTGGTGGTGGTGGTGGTGGTGGTGGTGGCGGCGGTGGTGGTGGTGGTAGTGGTGGTAATACTTTTGTTGTCGTTATTGTCACCCTCCTTGTCAGTTTTGTCCTCGGTAGCTGCGCAATATCATGCAATTGTTCGTGGCAGAAAACATTTACACTCTGCGTGTCAGGGAGGTTTTGCAAACAATGAGCTCGAGGGGCGGGGGAATGCAACGCCTCCACCCATACCGCTGATCTGTTCCGATTTCCCAGAATGTGTTCCTCTCCGTTTCTGTCACCACTCCTGTTTGGTGATTTCCACCCTCTGAAATGTGTTAGTTAACCAGCTAGCCATACGAAAATATTGGGAACAAGAAATGCTTAGAACCACCAACCAGGTCTTGTAGATATCCAACCCCATGCAACCTGCTAACTTCAACCAGGTCAATTCACTCGTGTTGCACTTAGTCTTGCTTTGTTGCTGCTCGCTCGCTGTTGGCGCAGCAGCTGCAGCTTCTGATGGTGTCATGCTTGGCACTGCTTCAAACACTTACCTTTGCTTTCGCTGTCACTGTTGTGGGTTGCCCGATTTTTGTTCTTGCTCTTCAACTTGTGCAAGCTACTGAAGAAACAAGAGCCACCTGAAGCCAACAAGACCACTTCACTTCTGGGGGAAGAAAAACAACAAAGAAAATGTCAAAATTTTTAAATGTCAAGAATTGAATAGACGAATTTGAGGGCATATAACCCTCCAATTCAAAACGACAGCTTGCAAAAAGGCCTCAGGATGAAATTTCAGTATGCTGAGTGCATGAACCAGCACTGCTGCAGTCACTGTGGTGCTGTCGTTGACATTGGTAATATGCATATGTCTTGCACAGGGAAAAAAATGCCATATCAACGTCACAGGACATGACAAACTGCGCAACGTAAACTGGGGAAGGCACATCTTTCTTGATCAGTTCCAGAGAAGCAGCCACCTGATGTGTTGTTCACATTGTTCCGAGTTCCAATTGTCGTATGATTTTGTGCGTGTTGAATTGTAAAAGGAAAGCTACGAGAGATACAATACCACCTTGCTGCATCCAAAGCCAATTCGCAAATTCCCCTGCCACAAGATTTAGTGTCCCCTGCGCTGGTAGGCCTCCGCATTGTCGGAGAACACCTGCATCAAGAGTGCCACTGTGTCAAGGTTGCTCCTTTTGGGGTGCTCGACAAATCAAATATTTCTTTGCTTCAACACTTTCCAATAATGTTTAAAAAATATATTCAAATGATTTCCATCCTCATATTTTTGTGATTTTCCACTTGGCCCTGACATGTTAAAAACATTTTCGGTGGCATTCTGAGCTCTGAGATCTCTGGCTGCAGGCCACTGGAGCAGCAAAATTCCAACCCAAAGAGCCATCCCCATGGCTCAGAGCGTGCCACAGCCAAAGTGGTGACAAAAATGGTCCCTAAAGATATTGGAGTTGCGTTGGCTGCCATGAAACATCATTCGCCTGAAAATTTCAAGGACTCGATTCAAACATCACACGGTCCTTCGTATGAAAAATGTTCAACCATGTTTTTTCGTGCAACCGGATCCGCGGCAGTTTCTGCAGCTCAAAAAAAGGATGTGAAAAAAAGAAGGGTTGAACTACGGTTTTTGTCATGGTCAAAGCTGAGCCAAAAAAAAACAAACAATATAAGCAAGAGATAGCAAGAGTGGAGAAATTTGTGGCTGAGTGTTCTGGTGGTGTCGTCCAAAAACAAAATGTTTGAGTGGCACAATGTGGTCTTTGGATTCGAACCCTAGGTTCAGTTCATGTTGCTATGTTGTCCGAACACAAGCATGGAACTCCGCCCTCGCACATATCCCAGGTTTTTCAAAATTGATCGTCTCTATGTCTGGTTGTCTCTCCTTATCTCTCTCTCTCTCCCCCTCCTCCTCTCTGTTTTTTTTCTTCGTGTTTGTCTGTCTCTGTCAGTCTCTGTGTCTCTGTCTGTCTCTCTGTCTCTGTCTGTCCCTGTGTCTCCCCCTGTCTCTCTGTCTCTGTCTGTCTCTCTGTCTTTCTATCTCTCTATCTGTCTGTCTGTCTCTCTGTCTGTCTGTCTCTCTGTCTCTCTGTATCTGTGTCTCTCTGTGTGTGTCTCTCTGTCTCTCTGTCTCTCTGTCTCTGTCTGTCTCTCTGTCTCTGTCTGTTTCTCTGTCTCTCTTTCCGCGACTCATCACGCATACACTCACTCACACCCACACACTCACACTCACACACTCATACACTCACACACTCACACATGCACACACGCGCACACACACACACCCACACACCCACCCACCCACCCACCCACGCACACACGCCCGCACGCCCGCACGCACGCCCGCACACACGCACGCTCGCACGCACGCACGCGCGCACACACGCACGCGCACACACGCACGCGCGCACGCGCGCAAGCCCTTTGCGGTCCCCGTACCACACATCAAATAGACCTGGGTACTAGGAGCCAGAAGGAGCCTTTTGTGGATCGTTCCTTCCTTGCCTTTGGAGCCATCGTGTTTCACTGGAGGGTGGTTCCCTAAACAGCCTTGGATGCTGGGATTGACCTTTTCCTGGACCTGCATTTGGCTGGCTCTTTGGACTGGGCTTCTTGTGACGATCACCTGGGAGGAGCAGCTGATTTTGCCTTGTACGCCTCGACCGTTGTGCTTGTACCCTCGTGGATTGGGTTCCCACGTAAATTTTGTGGCTGGCCCTTCATTCTTTTGAGTTGGCGATGTCACTGTCTTGCCCAGTCATCCAACGTCTTTCTCATCACTGCCGCTTGACTTGGAGATTTTTTGAGAATAAGGCAGTCAATTACGGTGCCGTTGGCTTAAGACGAACGACGGTTGTGTCACCGTGGTAATGAAAAGATAGTAAAGATGTTGCTCAAGGCGCCGACGCATGTGACCGACTGTGACAAAAAATGATTTTTTTAGGGAAAACGCACAAGTTACCTAGACACAAGATTTTAGGTCCGGACCCACATGTCCGAAGTGGTGAGGTTCTTGCTATAATTGGTTTTTAGGTCTGCGAGCTGATGCAAGACGTGGTCAATGACTACGAAAGCACAAGAAGTCGTCTGAATCCCGCACTGTTTCGAGAGCGAACATATTCAACAATTTACATCCTATTCGTGGATTGGGTTCCCACGTTAATTTTCTGCCTGGTCCACTTACATATTGGATCTACACCTGCGGCGTTGAACAGCCAGTTTTGTATTGGTGCATTCTTTTGGGTTTCGCATCCCAATTTGCAAAGGTGCCTTCGAGATTCTCTCCACTTTTCAGATTTCGCTGCAATTGCTGGGGTTGTGATCCAGGAATGGCTCCCTCGTTAAAAGCTGTCTGGCCCGCTGCTTGGGTGTGATTCACAATTTTATCGGATTTGGCGTACAGAGCATTCGTTTTCATTCCACACGGCTTCAGTGGCACGATTTTACTTTGGGAACTGCTATCCCACAAGCCGGTCCCAATTCCGGGCCACCCCACACGAGGTTTTCGGCGATTGACATCTTTGAATCCTTGGTGTGCGGGTGTTGCTGGAGGGCGAGGGTTGGGCTGTGCCAACTGTCGGAATCATATCACCCTTTGGGCTGTGGAGTTTTGATTCCAAAGCTGAAACTCCACAGCATGACATGTTTGGTGAGGTGCTCAAGTGGAAGGCACACTGGAGTCAGACAGCGCAATTGCAAGCGAGCTTACAGAAGATGCCTTGCAACTGGCACAACATGGTGCAAGGGCCAACTGATCTCGATTGACGACTTCCACACGGTGCCGATTCAACCCAAACCCTGTGACAAGTTGCCAAAGCTGGGACGCAACACCACCAACCACCATCCTCGCAAACGGCTGAGAGTTTTTCAACCGGAATTGCTATGGACTGTCACAGGACAAAGCTGGACGAGATTGCTTCCTGGACGACGGTACATGCCTTTTTGACGTGGTGGTGCTCACAGAGACCAGATGGGGGGTTGTGAGCCATTGGTCTTCGAAGGATTGGCATTTCTTGCACCTTGGGTCTTCAATGGACTTTGCTGCAGGCATTCTGGTGACAAACGAGGCCCAACCGCCGCCAAATGTCATCACACTCCATGGGCGACGGATACAGGTGAAACCGGGCAATCCATATGCAAGCCTAAAGTTTTCTAATTTCGTGTTCCGTTCGTGCAAGGTCTCATGCCACGGACACCGCCAATCTAAATTGCCAGGGGGCGCGCGACCATCCGTAGCAGCTTCGGAAAAACAACGTCCAAACAATTAACCCTGGTTCGTGAACAGTTCGGTGCCCTTAGCCAAACAGAACCTTTGGAGGGATAACGGCTTCGGGTCAAATACGACAATTTTTCATTTCTTTGAACAATTTCGCCTCATCGTGCTGTTTGTCATTGGACGACCATCCCGGCTGGATCGGAAACGCCAACAACCCAAACGAGGTTGGCAACCATTGGACCTTGCCGGATACCAAACCAGATTATCAAAACAAATTGCGAGAACTAATCCAAAAACAATCCCGGAATTGGAGGCAACTGGGGCTGCTGAATCCATTGGTTCTGAAAGCGTGGAACTGCGCACGCATGATCAAATGGTTGAACCATGGCAGAAACAGTATTTTAAAATTTTGTTGAGAGCAAAGAGTGTGCAGAGATCGAGGGAAAAAATCGGAACTTTCCAAACAAACACGCAAAAAATTCAGGAAACACATGCGTGAAAAACGCAATCGCCGCATTGCAGACATTTTGGCGGAGGCTCACTACCTGACAGATTTGGAAACCACAAGGCCTGACCCAACCCACATGCGTCGAATTTCTTGGGCGCAGAGGTCGTCACCTTCAGACTTTGCAGGGTTTCTTTCAAACATTTTTCGTTCAGAACTCCGACCTAACCATTGAATGCAGCTACCAATTGTTGGATGGCCACTATTGACTTCAGCCGTTGCTGGATTTACGGTTTGCTTGTGCAGTTTGTCAACAGCATCTTCTTGAAATGTTCGATGACTGGAAGCCCTCATTGGCGCAAACAAGCTTTGTATTGAATGCGTCGAAAACTGTGGTCATGACCAATGACGCACAAGCACCTGATCAAATTTCTTTGCGTGGTGGTGATCACATCCGGGTTTTGCCAACGCAATGCGGTCACAGGTGGCTTGGTTGTATACTTTCTGCCCAAGGGAGTCGTGGTCAAAATTTGGGTGCGGGATTCTATTGGCAAAGCACATAGAGAGCATTCTTTGGTCACAAAGCGGTTCTCTGCAACAGGAAGGTCTTGATCAGTTCCCGGTTGCGGTATTTCAAGGCTGTCGTTACACCAGTTGCTTGCGCTGGATGTGGTCGCAGAACCGTTCGCAAACATCATTTGGAAAAATTGGACGTGAAAATTCCAGAAGTTTGTTCGACGCATTGGTAGATCCCCTGCTTTTGTGAATTGGTTTGCTCCGTGGCACGAAGTGTTGCATGATTGGAACGCAACAGTCAAGGAGAAAATTGCAAATGCTGGCCTAATTACATGGTCCCGGGTATGGTAATTTCAACACTGGACATTGGTAGGGTACATTGCGAGACTTCCCATCGAACGATGGGCGCATCAAATTTTATTGTGGCAACTAGCAGTTACTGAAAATGCCCGCTTGGGCAAGCCTTCTGCTATTTGGACAACACAAATCGAATTTTTTTGTCGTTTCAAGGGGCTCGGTGGTTAGCATCACTGATGCGGTCCTGTGGCACTGGTATTTGAATGATTTTGTTGCATTGTGTGCGGGAGAGCATGCACAATGAGCATGTACATGCTGTTTTTGGGGTGTGTGTGTGTGTGTGCGCGCCTGTGCTTCCAATGGGCCTGACTGACTGACAGCCTGACTGGCTTGGACAAGCTGCAGAATAACAAGGGAGCAGGTACAAGTGGCATCTTTTTGGAAATGCTGAAGCATGGCGTTGTTGGAGCGCAAGACGAAGTCAATGCGAAGACGTACCCCGGTTGAACTGCAGAACGTCCA
The DNA here is from genome assembly GCA_009767595.1 of Symbiodinium kawagutii. Classification (NCBI taxonomy): domain Eukaryota; class Dinophyceae; order Suessiales; family Symbiodiniaceae; genus Symbiodinium; species Symbiodinium kawagutii. Next base: position 25,467 of record VSDK01014552.1, on the reverse strand, counting down.
ATTGTTTGAATCCACCTGGTCGTTCGCAATGTTGAAACCAAAATTTGCACAAAATTTTGTCAGCAAACGGCCCTTTTCTCACTTTCTCAAACGCCAAATTGTGTATTGAAATCACATCCACAATCACCCCAGCACAGGCTCGGAAAGCTTCATCACATAGAGCGCCCAATTGATCATAAAGGGATTGCAAGTCATTGATTGGGTACCCAGCATGGGGAATGTAGACGGCAATCAACCGGAAAAGTCTGTGTCCAACACTGGCTCAAGCACTGGCTCAAGCTCCGCTCGGCTAGGTTCGGTTTTCCTTTTGCCTTCTGTGCTGGTTGACTTCGGAACCATGCCGCTGTCGACGCTCCAGAAGAATACGCTGAAAAATCCAGCTACAACTATCAAATTCGAAGCTGAGAAGCCCAAGGCCCCAGGTAGCAAAGCCTTCCACAGGTATGACAACTACAAAACCGGTGCTACAATTGCTGAAGCTACCGCTTTGGGAGCTGATTGGCAAGACATCACTGGCGACTTTGAACGTGGAATCCTCGTTGTGTTGAACCAACCAGAACCAGAAGTTGGAAGCGCCAACCTAGCTCCAAAACGAGGAGCTCCAGAAGGCACACCAGACCGTGAAGCACTTTCTCGTGCAAAGGTGCCTGCCAAAGATCCTGCCCCAAGAATCCTTGCTGCTGAAGATGGTTCGCCTTCCTTGGACGCACCCATGGTTGAAACAACAAAAGTTGAAATGAGTGCTGCCACCATAGCGGCGCTGCGGAGCATGATGAGGGAGGAACTCACACATATGGAGACGAAATTCACGGCCAAGATGAATGACACTGTGGAGACGTTGAAAACGGAGTTGGCGCAGGAAACAGGCCCGCAATGCCTTGGAAGAACGCATGCGAAATTTGGAGCAAAGGCTTTCAAAACCACAGGCGGGAGACGAAGATGACGAGGTTGACAAGAGCAAGGTGGTTGTTGGTGGATTTCGCGATTTGGATGCTGAAGAAGCAGAGGCGCTTGTTACTGATGCATTGTCGGCACGCAGTGGATTTCAGGAAATCCACGTCACAAGTGATACCCCATCAGTTGTTTTTGCTCATTTTGACACACCCCAGAATGCTATGAAATTGATTCGGGGACAGAAACGGAATGCAAAAATGTTAGAATCCAACCTTTGGGCCTCTGAAAACCGGTCGTTGGCAGAGAGACGTCGCTGCAAAATGGCCAGCAAAATCAAGAAGGGCTTGATTGAGGTTGGAGGATTTGAGGCAAAGAACGTCCAAGTGAATTACAAGAAATTCACTGTGCGAATGCGTGTGGGCAATATGTGGAAAACCATTGCTGCAGTCACTGACATGGAGGGTGTTGATTGGAGCGACATGGGAAACGATGTCACTATGGAAACCCGACAAGCCATTGTTGAGTCCATTGATGACATGGACTTGTGAAAAAGGAACGGGAACGGAGTTGGTGGGAGACAATTTGGTCACCGTCCCCATGGTGATGAAATGAATGATCTCACCGACCAAACCGAATTCATGTCTTTGCATGTGATTACAAAAAATGTTCAAAGTGTGCGAGAAGAGCATCGCTTCAATGATTTTATTGCCGAACTTGATCTTCTGGATTTCTCAATCGTTTGCATTTCAGAGACATGGCGCTCGGAGCGGGAGGAACATTTTCAAACCCCAGTTGGACACAAATTGTTTCTCAGTGGAAATGGTTTTCATCAAGGTGTTGGAATTGCTATGAACAAAGACATCGCTGCCATCGCTTCAGATGTTTCATTCCATGGTTTCTCGAACAGACTGTGCGCTTTACATTTTTGTTTGCATTCGGTCAAGTTTTCTTGTTTCTCGGTTTATTGGCCGACCAGCTGGGATGATGACGACGCAGTGGAACATTGTTATGAAGTGCTAAATTTGTGCTTGGACAGTTGTGAGAAAGAAGGACGCATACCCATCATCGCTGGCGATTTCAATGCCCATATCGGCATTTCCCTTGATGGTGACTTGATGGAATTGGTCGGCGCATGCGGCCAAGGGGCGAGGACTGACAGAGGCTGGACGTCGACGCGCTGGGTTGAGAGAAGGGGGTTTCATATTATTGAATCGACTGGCTGATGTGCATCATTCGCCCACTAGTTGGATTTGTCGCCGAGCATTGGATGATTGTCGTGTGCAACTTGATTTTGTGATCGCGCCCTTGAAATTCATGTATGTCAACACGTGGAATGACTACGCTTTGCCGATTGGCCTGGACCACAGGTGAGTGCATGCCATCGGTAAGGTACAGATTTCCAAGCGTTGGGTGCGACCTAGACGTGCAAACCTCAAACAGTGGAAGCCGCATCTGGATGCCAATGGCCATGCCACACGTTACAAAGTTGCCTTGTTGCAGCACTTGAGTGGCAGCACCACAGTGACATTGAATAGCGTTGAATCATGGCTTAGGGATGCTGGTTTGGAGAGTGGTTCCATCACATCAGTGTCATGCCGATACATGCCATCCAAACAGTTGAAGGACTTGAGGAATAGAAGGCGGAACTCAACTTGCCAAAGGACTCGCCGAACTTTGAGTTTTCAAATCCGCAAGATCCAGCGCATGGAAATTCGTAAATGGAAATCGGACAAGATGATCAAGCACCTACATGACACTTCCGAATGGAAAATGTTGAGGAAACAGTTGCCACGTTGTCAAGCCACAATAGTTGCAACACAGCCACCCGTGGAAGAGTTTGGACACATGTTGGAACAACTCTTTCATGATGTGGAGGCACCACCGTGGTCACCAGCTTCGTTGACAGAACCCACTTGGACGATGAACGAACTCAAATTGGCAGTGCGAAGATTGCACCCGAACAAAAGTTGTGACGAAGCCGGATTGGTGGCAGAGTTGTTGAAACATGCCCCGGATAAATTCTTACAAATTTTGCTTGAACTTGTCAATGAAGTATTGCAGTATGGCACCACCCCAGGTGACTGGAGGAGGACCTTGTTCATCATGCTTGCGAAAAAGGCAAAGGCATGCCAGCCTTCGGATTTCCGTCCAATTGCAGTTGTACGGCTATTGTACAAAACGTTTGCATATATGATTTTGGGACGCATTGAAGGGTGCTTGGACGAAATGCAGCCGGAAGCGCAACATGGCTTCAGGCAAGGCCGTCGTATTGAAGAACATCTCTTGACAGCCAATTTAATGATAGACAAGGCGACCGCACATGACATTCCACTTTGGATTGTGAGCCTCCATTTATCGAAGGCTTTTGACAGGGTTCGCTGGCCAGCCCTCTGGGCTGCATTGAAAGATCATGGTGTATCTGATCATTTGATTTGGATATTGCAGAATTTGTATGGAAATCAACTTGGTGAGGTGCTTGGCGAATGGAAACGTAGCCAAAGTTTTGATATCAAAGCAGGGGTGAGGCAAGGCTGTGTTTTGAGCCCGCGCCTTTTTTGCTGTGTTTTGGAATGGGCCATGTCGCGGTGGAAACATGGTTGTGCTGAGTGCGGTGTAGGCCTTGGTAACGGAATGGAACCTTTAGCTGATTTGCGGTTTGCTGATGACATTGTGTTGTTTGCAACAAGCTTGCCCGAATTAAAAACAATGGTGGATACATTGGTTTCTGCACTCGCTGACGTGGGTCTACTATTGAATCTTGACAAAACAGTCGTGTTGACCACGGAAGCGCAACCGCCGCCCAGTGTTCTCACTGAGAACGGTTTGCGTTTGAAAATGTTGGATCGTGATTGTGCGCAGAAATGGTTAGGTTGCATGCTCTCAGCCAAGGGTTCTGCAGGACAAAATTTGGACGTGCGTTTTCATTTACAAGCAGCTTCGAGGGCATTCTTTGCAAACCGTTGCTTCCTCTTAGACAAGCACATTTCAGTGGCTGCACGGCTACGGTTCTTCGAGTCCGTGATCAGCTCGGTCGCTTGTTTTGCCTCTGGACACCGGACGGTGCACTCTCAAGATTTACGGGCGATGAAGGCCGAGTGTCGCAAACTGTTGAGAACGGTTGTTGGGCCACCAGCAGACACTTGTTGGGACGACCCATGGCATGAAATCCTCCACAAGTGGAACGGGAAAGTGGGAAGATTGCGCGCCGCATTTTCCATCCATGATTGGGGCACTCGATGTTTGCAACACCACTGGAAGCTTGGGAGTTATGTTGCCAAGTTGCCTGCTGACAGATGGGTTACACGCGTGCTAAACTGGCATCCAGGAACAACAAGGAAAATTGGCCGACCTTCTTCAACTTGGGAAACAAAATTGCAAGAGTATTGCAGGTTCCGTGGGTTGGGCGACTGGCGCGTGGCAGCGGCTGATGCACCCAACTGGTTCGGTTTGATGGACGATTTTGTTGTTTTTTGCTTCTGAATTGTGTGACAAAGGTATGCCGTGAGTGGCCAGAAGAAGTAATTTGGCGGAAGTGTTTGACATGTGCATAGTGCAAGTCCTGTGCCCTAAAAGGGCCGCCTACGGGCATACAGGCTTCCTTCCTTCCTTCAACCGGTCATGGACACTTTTGTGTTTCGCCACCTTTTTGACATGGTGTGCGTGCACCAAAACTGCGACCCCCGTGGCTTTGCAAAGCCTGGGTGGGGAACAGAACAACCAATGGCCCCCGTCCAAACGACAGTTGCCTTGTTCCCGCCGTGTCTCCGAAAACAAAATGAAGTCCCATTGCAACTCAAACACCCCGCCAAAAAGTTCAGTCACTCTAATGTCCGTGTGTGCCCTGGCATTTTTTGCGCAGACATTCATGCATGCAAACGTTGCCGGCTGACTAGCCTGAAGTGTTGCCATGTCATCTTGGCAGTCGGCTGGCGTCATCGAATGGAAAATTCCGGGTGAAACTTGACTCGAACGGAGCTGTCCCTAGGAAGCGGCCACGGCCGCCTTGCTCTTCCCGCCTCCCCTCCCCAACTTCTGCAACACATCCCTGTTCCTTGAGCAAAGTGTAGCCAACTCCGGGCTGTCTTGAAGGTCTGGCCATTGGGCCCGAGCATCGTCCCATTTCAATTGCACATCCTGGTTCACAACTTCAATTTTTGCGATCATTTTGCTGTTGATGAACAATTAATTGTTCATATGAAGCATCCATTGAAATTTCCTTCCTCACAAACCCCTATTGACCCAGTTGCCCACGCAGACCGAGGAGGAACAGTTTACGAGCACGGATTGGAAGAGATAGATATTCAGTTGCCCACACACGACGGTCACCAAGTTTCATGTTTCCATTTCGGAGCAGGGCCACGGCAATGTTACGATCATACATGGTGCGAAATTTGCAAAAAACAAGCCTTCACACACCGTAGATTTCATGTATGTGCCACTGTGTGGTGGCCCGTTCATTTCTCGCAATTTTTCACTCAGCCATCGCGTTGCCTCGTGGAGGGACTGAAAGGATTGCAAACCACCAACCACAGGTGCTTTCTGGACATCAGACTGTTGCTCACACACACGAACGGTGGACGCAACCCGAGCCCCGAAGATTGTTCCTCAAATGCCGGATTCCAACGTGCAAACATGACATTTGTCCAAACAAATTCGATACATGTTGCGAAAACAACCCGTCACGAACGCAACACATGGACCGAATGGATTCTGACCAAGTTTGCTCTTGTGTGGCGACACATGCATGCGGCCATGCCCTTGGACCGCAAGAATTTGCACCATATTTTTTTGATCCGACATTGGACCGGACATCCCCGTCAGAAGAACGTTTCATGTTTTCATCCCCCACCGTTTTTTTTTAAGGCATTCCGTGTTTTGAATTGCATGAAACACAATGTATGTTGGGACAAATGCATTGCAATACGGCGGCTGATGCTGGTGCATTTCTTTGCACCATTTGATTTTGGGACCGTAAAGCTGCAAACTAGGTCGGTGAACATACTCAATGACATGTTGCGCACCGGGCCCTTGGAATCTCAAAGACACACGACGTCGGTCGCTCTGGTTCAGAAACTGGGGGACAGTTCCAAACCCAATTCCTGGCGACCCACTGCCGTACTGAACATGAGGTACATGATATTTCAACAATGATCTACGTCAGGCTACGTGGCAATGGCGAAACGCAACACAACATGGATCGAACCGCACTCCGAACAGTTCGAGAAAATGATGATGCCGTTCTCGTTTTCGGATCGATATTCGGTAAATGTTTGGAATGGAATTATCCCGCATGGTTTGCAAGACTTGGTTTGAAGAAAACTTTTCAGGATGTTGAACACGATCCTCTTTTCCAGGCGTTGCTGGAGCATGTCCTGCCCAAGCCGCTTTGTGCACTTCTTTGCGTTCCCTATCAACAGCAAACTAGTTGCCCTCACCAGGGAACACTTTGCAATCCAAAGTGGCGTCAAACAAAGAGATCTCTTCAGCCGCATTCTGTTCAATGCCGCTGTGGAATCTACAACACCAAAAAAATGAATTTGCAACACCACGGCATCGACATTGGTCCAACCGAACGTCTCACAAATATCTGCTTTGCTGATGATTTCCTGCTCTATGCCATTTCATGTCGTGATTTGTTCTACATGATTGACGTCCTCTTTGTGGGACTGGCACGCATGGGGTTGCAGTTGATGAAATCCAAAAATAATTATTTTCATGCCTAATATAATGAAGGTTTGCCAGGTGGAGGTTGGTGGGTCCGTGGTAGAGGTGCTGCAGGTGTGGGCAGGTTGCTACCAGGATGGAGAAAAAATCAATCACTGAACCCACAGTTGATTTGCTGCCCTTCGGGATCCTTCTGAGAAGTAATCTATTAACTTTGGTTCGACGCCTCTTCGTCCACAGCAAGGTGGACGACGTATTACGAAAGTCTTGTGAACAAGCTTATCGTGAGTCGCTTTGGTTTCATCATGCCGTTAACATACAAGTTCGCTTTGGTGGACACCCATTTTTTTCAATCTGAACATTTTCCATTGTAGTTTGCAAATTTTTCCCTTGTCCTGAAAGGACTCGGATGGGCAAAAAAAAATCCCTTCAAATCCTTTCGCGAAGGGATGAAAAAAAACCGAAGCGTCCCTTCACATCCCTTTGCGAGAATGAGTTCGACAACGGTGATCCCAATGAAACTGAATTCGGACGGTGTCCTAGTGAACTGCGGGGGCGTTTTATGGTTTCCAAATTTGTTCCATCGTTTTTGAAACCAACCGGAAAATTTTCTCGCACAACTCCTCGAATCCGCCAGATGGCGGAAAAAAACCAGCTGATTAAACCCACTCATCAACCCATTGCACGCGAAACTCTGGAGCCATCCTTGGAGCAATCCACCGGTCCGGCCTTCACCACCAGTTTTTTTGATGGGTTGTTTAGTCATTATCGCCAATGACCATCTCTTGTTTGGAAAATCCTAATTGTGACACCTGCCACTCAAGTCCCATGCACACGAACCTGCTGATCTTGCGTGGCCCAGACTGCCAAATTGGACATGCAACCTTTGTTGACGGGAGCTACAACGCCCAAACTGCCAAATTGAACATGCACTTTTGTTGACGAAAACTACAACTACATCTTTGTCATCTGACAACTCAAAATTGGCAAGCAAAAATTGTTCAAATGAATTTGGTTTTGTTTGTGTTTCGGTTGCCTTTGGCCCTGCATCCGCAGGTTTTTTTGGAAAGCATGGGCTGCATGATAAAAGGAATCCAAACTTTGAAAGCCGCCAATCACGTTTTACACTTGACAAAACGGCACACAGCGCACTCAACAGTGCAGCAGCAGCAGCAGCAACAACATTTTTTTGGAAAATTGGGTTCAAGCTTTGGCGGCGCTGCCACGGCTAAACGCGAGGCGTCTAGACTGTGATGGAATCTCGAAATAGAATCGGTAACTCGCAAGCCCTTTTTTTTTGACAAAACGGCACACAATTCACTCAATGCAAAGCAACGCTTCTTTTTCTTTTGAGAATTGGGGTCAATCTTTGGCCGCGATGTCACGGCTAAGGGTGAGGCACCTAGACTGTGTGACACAAACTCGATGTAACATCGACAAATCACAAACCCATGAATAACTGCGACTGACGTCAGCAGACGTGTGAGAATGTACATCACTTGACGTATCATGGGTAAGCCTCAAACTGAAAAGTCTCAAAGGAAGTCGATTGACTTAAACCTCCCAAATTGCACTTATGAGACATGAGAAATAAAAGACTTGGGTAACAAACCCAGCGAGGGACAAGTTAAAGTGATCCAATCACTTGATTGGCGACACTTGTCGGTGGGACACTTGTCCAAAGAAATCGTTCCCAAGACCACTTGATCAAAGGTGGGAGAGGTAGGACGAAAAAGAAACTGTCACTTGACACGCAACATGCATTCCCATCACATGATGTGCATGTTGGCTCTTGATCATTTGATCCCTGAGCCGCACTGCAGGGCAATGAAGATTACATCAATCAGATTGCTGCAGCGCAAAGGGTTCAAGTGAAAACATTACAAGCTACTTAGCTGTTCACTGCGCGCACTTCAAGAGCTAACAGTCTTTCCTCTGTTATGTCCTGTGAATGAAACTTCATCACGCAGGCATGAGTTACGTCTTATTCTCTTTGACAAAACGGCACACAATTCACTCAATGCAAAATAGCGTTTTTTTTTTGAGAATTGGGGTCAATCTTTGGCCGCGCTGTCACCCCCCGTATTCTGGGCCACATTGACCCATACATCCAAAACATTGACTCTCAATCTGGCTGCGCAGCCTGAAGTTCTGCGACTCCATCCTGGATGGTTCGTCAGCTGGATTTGACTGGCTAGGCACTCGCTTTAGCCAAACTTGCCACCTCACTCTTTCTTCATTGTTTTTTCCCGGGTAGTGCCTCTTATGCACGAAACACAGGTCACTATATGTCCAAGTAGACTGCAATAGAAGATAAGTGATTTCACTAATTCATTGATCGAAGTAAGATGACTAATCCAAGAACCAGAAACAAGAAACAACCCAAACAAACAAAAACAAACAAACAAACAAACAAACAAACAACCAAACAAACAAAAACAAACAAACAAACAAACAAACAAACAAACAAACAAACAAACAAACCAACCAACCAACCAACCAACCAACCAAACAAGCCAACCAGCCCAACCAGGACCAAACCACCACCAAAAGTCATCTTACTCATCAAACTAACCATCAAAATACTAGGTGAGACGCGTGAAACTCCGCACTCGCTCTGCTCAGAAGACAATCATCCAGGCAGCAGCGTCTTAAGTTGCCAATTGCTTGCCATCATGCAGCGCTACATGCTGTTCAGGTACCTGGTGACTTCCTCTGTCATATCAATTCACAGATCCATCAACTCACTCTTTCTTCAATCACGTAGAAGGCTTCCATAAGACACCTCACGAGATGGTTCTGAAAATGACCTCTGATGAAGTTTTTTCTAACCGGTTCGTTGTCAATGAAGAAAACCGCTCGTTTCGATTTCAGAATACTTTGCCACATGGTGGCAGCCACCAAAATGACAACCATTTCCAGCTCAAGGATGATAGTTTCTTTGTCTCCCTTCTCCACTGAACATCAGAGAGCTTGAGGGACGTTTTCGCTAAGAAAGCTGACCACAATTCCGTCACTGTGGACACAAAGTCTCCCAATTTTTTTTCTGCGAAGGCGCCGCTTGTGCACTGGCGGCAGCGGTCACATGTAACAACAACAAAAGACTCAAAGATCCCAATCAATGAGAGTAGATTAACTAGCCTACAGTGAGATTGAAAAACTGTACAACGTCGGCAAACGTAAACAGAAGGCAGTTCTCGAAATAAAGCCAGCGTGGATCCGAAATTTGATAATGCAAGCGTAAAGCGAATGAAGCACCATAGTGACATAAGATGCGCAGACAGTCGTAACCAACTTTTAGGAGTTGAAGCCATACACGCGAGGGCCAAAATGGGCCAACCCTGTCCAAGATGCAACTCTCAAGAGTCAATAGCCGAAGGTGTCTTTGCGCAAAGAGAAGGTATAGATACACAAGAGTGAACGATGAAAATACTTGTACACTTCTCGTCAAAAGAAATTGCAAAATCTTATTATAGGCCAGGTTCGTCAGCGAAATGAGAAACGCATCAATAAAACCCAGTGTAGCTGGTGAGAGAAAAGGTGTCAGGCAGCAGCGTGTAGCACCGTGCCCGAAGAACAAGCGGCAAGCGCAAAGCGGAAGCCAAAAGTTCTGCAAGGGCACGAGGCTTGTCAAGCGACCGCCAGTGACCGAAAAGCAGCTGAGTGCCAGAGCGGCATGGTGTACTCTGGCTGAATTGCAGTAACAGTGGTGTAGGGCGCAAGCAGTAAAAACTCCATTGCGGGAATGTCGGCTGCAATGTGCTTGAACAGGTGGCTCCACGAATTATTCGGTAGGAACCCTACCTTGACGTCCGAAGTGCCAACACCGTCAAGCCATAACCAAGGAAAAATTTAACTCGGAATTGCAGCCAGCGGGAAATTCAGTACTGAGCAGAAGGAGGTGCTCATACACAAAGAAGGACCCAGCGGCAAGCCTCTGTACGCAAATGACTAATTTTTAGGGCCTCAAATCAGCACTGCCAGAGGGAAGCTGGAGAGGAAAGAGGTGAAGAGCTCATCGTCTCTCCCGAGGTACATAGAACCCGAGCTCTTACCAATGTCCTCTCAATAGCTTCGCTAAGACAATGCGATGTCGGCGTCAATCTATCCGGTCGCGAAAAATTCACTGACCTAGCGTTATGTTCGTTGCTGGGAACGTCCGAAGATTCCTGTGTAAGCCATGCCAGCGAAGAATCAAAATTACCACTGGAGACACCACAATCCCAGCTAGAAGGTCACAGACCGCTAGGCAGACAGCACCGCAACGCCATGTGCGCCCGTAGCCCGAATGGCTAACTAGATGGCTACAGAAATGGCTGCGGTAAGAGGAAAGAGAAGTAGGAAGAAGAAGCGACCAACCGAATACTAGCCAAAGGCCGGCGAACTAAAGGAAGCAAGAGGGCGGAAGGAAAAAAGCGAGGACGGGGGAAGGAGAGAAGGAAGAAGAAGCGACCAACCGAACACTAGCCAAAGGCCGGTGAACAGCCAGAAGCGCAAGAGCGGAAAGAGGGAAGAAGGAACGGGGGGGACTAACCAGACTCAAGCCAAAGGCTAGAATAAGGCAGGACACCAGAGGAAAGAGGTATTTGACTGTCCGGATCAGCCAAGGAAGGAGAAGGGGGCGAAGACTACTGCATCCCCGCGCCAACCCAACGTATCGCGCTACTGATGAGGATGTGTACGAGCACTGCTTCTCACCGAAGGACGAACCGATTCCGAAGGATGCTAAGACGGATGATCCGTAGGCGTTCGACTTCGCGGGCGTGGAGCATTTCTACGTCACAACCGAAAATTCAAAATCGCAATTTTTCCTCAGTTTTCCCGAGAGCGCCTGCGACGGGTTCTTCGTGAAAAAGCAGCCGTATATAAACATCTGCACATCAACATCTTCACATCATCACATCAGCGCATCTGGATCATCACATCATCACATCTGCAGATCTACATCATCACATCATCACATCTGCAGATCTGGATCTTTACATCATCACATCTGCAGATCTAGATCATCACATCAGCGCATCTAGATCATCGCATCATCACATCTGCAGATCTAGATCTTCACATCATCACATCTGCAAATCTAGATCTTCACATCATCACATCTGTACATCAACATCTTTACATCATCACATCTGCACATCTAGATCATCACATCATCACATCTGCAGATCTAGATCATCACATCATCACATCTGTACATCAACATCTTCACATCATTACATTGGCACATCTAGATCATCACATCATCACATCTGCAGATCTAGATCTTCACATCATCACACCTGCAGATCTAGATCTTCACATTATCACATCTGCAGATCTCTCTCTCTCTCTTTCTTTCTCTCGCTCTTTTTTTCTCTTCTCTGTCAGACCGCCGCAAAACGTGACATGTGCGTCATTTCGTGCTCGTCGGACATCCAAACCAGGGAAAAATGCGATTTTAAGGTGTACGGATGAATCGTTTCGCGTTTTCTCGACATTCATTGAACGTCAAAAACTGAGGAAAATTGCGATTTCAAATTTTCGGTCGTGACCGTTTCGCGTTTCCTCGACATTGAACGTCAAAAACTGAAGAAAAATTGCGATTTTGAGGTGTCGCGGTGAACCGTTTGAAGAACTAGACGACGGTTGGCCCGAGAGCGAGAAAGCAATGTTATAGCAGCCTCCAATTTACTAATTCAAAAAGACTAACGTCATGATCCTTGAAATGGATGATGATGATGATGATGATGATGATGATGATGATGACGATGATGATGATGATGATGCTGCTGATGATGATGATGATGATGATGATGTCGTTGATGATGTCGTTGATGATGATGATGATGATGATGATGCTGCTGCTGATGATGGTGATGACGATGATGATGTAGCTGCTGCTGAAGAAAAAGATGAATATGATGAGAATGCTGGCGATATGACAGGGCTGAAAGGAAGAAAAATGTTGAGGACGGGTTGTTGGACGCAGGTCCCAAATCGCAAAAGGTACCAGGCAAAAACGTACCAAGGCAAAACGCGCCAGAGCAAGATCAAACCTACCAAAGCCAAACAGACCAGAGAGAGCAAAACGTAGAACAGCAAAACGTACCACCGCAAAACGTACCACAGCAAAACGTACCAAGATCAAACGTACCAAGAGCAAAACGCACCAGAGCAAAATGCACCACAGCAAAACGTACCAAGAGCAAAATGTACCAAGAGCAAAACGTACCAAAGCAAAACGTACCAAAGCAAAACGCACCACAGTAAAAGGTACCGGTGGAAAACGTACCAAGGCAAAACGCACCACGCCAAAACGTACCAAGATGAAACGTACCACGGCAAAACGTACCAAGAACCAAGACACAACGTACCAAAGCAAAACGTACCAAGACAAAACGTACCAGAGCAAAACGTACCACGAGCAAAATGTACCACAGCAAAACGCACCACAGCAAAACGTACCACAGCAAAACGTACCAAAGCAAAACGTACCGCCGCAAAACGTACCAAGATCAAACGTACCACCGCAAAACGTACCAAGATCAAACGTACCACCGCAAAACGTACCAAGATCAAACGTACCACGGCAAAACGCACCAAGATCAAACATACCAAAGCAAAATGTACAATGTACCGCAGCAAAACGTACCAAGAGCAAACGTACCACAGCAAAACGTACCAAGATCAAACGTACCACGGCAAAACGTACCAAGATCAAACGTACCAATCCAAAATCGCAATTTTACCTCAGTTTTTGACGTTCAATGTCGAGAAAACGCGAAACGGTCACGACTGAGAATTTAAAATCGCAATTTTACGTCAATTTTTGACGTTCAATGTCGAGGAAACGCGAAACGGTCACGACCGAAAATTTGAAATCGCAATTTTCCTCAGTTTTTGACGTTCAATGTCGAGAAAACGCCAAACGGTCACCGCGGACACCTCCAAATCGCAATTTTACTTCAGTTTTTGAAGTTCAATGTCGAGAAAACGCGAAACGGTCGCCGCCGAAAATTCAAAATCGCAATTTTACCCCAGTTTTTGACGTTCAATGTCGAGAAAACGCCCAACGGTCAC
>VSDK01014533.1:241814-249688 GCA_009767595.1 Symbiodinium kawagutii | reverse complement strand
AAGATGCATTGATGTCCTGGGTATTGGTGTTGGAAGGCTTTGGCATCTGCATGTGTCCACTTAGTCTCTTGGAGTACCACAGGCCCGTTTTTGAGAGATGTTACGATTCTTTGACGTTTCAGAGGATTGGATCGACGTGTATTATGCAAAGTCCATTTGCTGAGATTCCATGAGGTAATTTGCCGTAGAATTGGGACCAGTAAACGCGCTCGTTCTGCACGATACTGGTAAATTTGATCGAGGAGAGTAAGAAAGATATTGTAGCTGCTTTGTGAGAGGATGCCAGCAGAAACGAGGTGCTGGGACAGCGTTTGCCGGACATCGTCGGCAGTAAGGGAAGGTCGTGATGTTGCTGTGCGATTGGCACTGGCGCGAGCTACCAGATGCTCCAAGACTTGAGTGAGAGCACCTGTGAAGTTAGTGAGATGGACTGTCATAGGTTGCGAGGGGGAGCATTGGATGTGCTCGTAGAAATGCTCAAGGGTAAGTCGTCGATACGAGGGTTGACTGTCGAGAGTATGGGTAAGGAAATGCAAGGTAGAACAACGATAGAGCTTTGGGTCACAAAAGTTGTGTTGTGGAGAGTGGATCCAATGGATAAGACGGAGGCCTACCTGCAAAACTTTTTTGAGAGAGTCCCGTGTTTCATACGAGAGCGTCATGGTGACTGAAAATTAACCTTTGCAGCCTGGCAAAGAGACTGCGCAAGTGTGCCGGTGGCCAAGAAGGCTGTGAAATGTGCCGGGAAGATGGTCGTGAGGGAGCACTGGCCAATAGAAGCTTCTTCGGCTGCTACGTTGACTAGAGTCTGTGCTTCAGTTAGGCTGAGAAGGGGCAGGCCTTCCTGTGCAAGGTCTGGTCGAATGTTTTCCAGCAAAGCTAGCCTACAGTTGCCTTGGTTTGGCCCGAGAATGCCAACCACAACATTCCGATGGATATCGCGAAAGGTGAGTTTCGGATTGAGGAATGGAGCATTGCCTCCATTGGCCAGAGAGACTGCATTGTCAACGTCGATCCAGACGCAACCTTCATCTATCTGCACTGAGACAAATACAAAAGCAACGTGTAGGAGTTGATGATGGCAGACCCATTGTGCTCCAGGTGGGTGGCTTTCGTCGCTTAATGCAAAGGAGATTTGTTCACTGAGCACGTGCAGAGGGCACCGATGTTCAATGATAACTTGTTGAAAGGGTGCCAGAGCAGTGAATGTTTGAGTACCTTTAAAGATGAAGTTACATATGTCGGCGTGACCGACGTCAGCCAGTTCAGCAATCGGGACACGGATCTGTTGGACCTCGTCTGGCTCGGCCGTTGTTAGCATAGGCATAGCAAGGCTCGGTGTACTGCAATTGTGGCCCAGTAGCGCTATATGGGCCGTGCCTGGACGCAGGACGATGAGGTAGATTGTTGTTGCTCGTTCAGGTCCACAAATATACCACTTTGTGAGTCTATGAAGGATGATGCACAAGACAAGGCTGGCTAGGCGCAGAGGGTGGATTTTATGACTGAGATAGGCTCGCATGAAATGAAGAAGTGTATGTTCATGCGGGAAAGTGCAAACTTGAGAGGCCGCTACGGCCAGGCAGGGATTAGCCTGGGCGAAGTCTGGGAGACACCGTAAGAGGAGTTGAGGCTCAACAGGATGATAACAGGGGAAGTTCCAGTGCGCCAGGAGGTCCTTTCTGGTGGAGGATTCCAGGAACATGGTGACCGGTTTTCCAATGTGGTCAATTCGTTCTTTGTTCAGGCGGTGTAGCTCTGCTTTATATGTGCGGCTACTCAGGTGCAGAGGAAGCGGGAGATTTGGGTCAGCGGAGCTGATCTGGAAGTGCTGAGTAAAGGATAGTGCGAAATCAACCTGAATGGAGCCGAACGGGTACAGAACCTGCTGCTTTTTGGCAGCTACAGGCATAGATTTCTGGATGTCCTGAACGAGTTTGTTGTGGACAGCAACGACTTTCTGAATTCCAGGGAGCTTCATGGGCAGGATCGCGTAACCATTCAAGGTAGGCCTCCTTTGTGCCTAGAGCCCAGCTAATTAAAATTGGGTGGAAGCTATTTCCAACCAAAGATCGGATGGCAAAAGAGTTAAGTAGATGAGCAGTTTTGTGACTGCGTTTCAAGAAAGGTTGTAATCCTGAAATTTGCAGAACTTCTTGATCAGTCATGACTTGGAAAGGAACCCATAGATTGGAATTATGGAAGAGTGGGAGGACAGCATCAACAAACCGGTCCTTTTCATCGTTATTGTGAGCAGTGATACCACGGAGGAAGTTCGTCCACGCTTCCTAATACAAGGGCGGGATAATTGTATTCCATGGAAGGCCAAAATGAACCTGGTGTACAAAGTTCACTTTACACATAGCTGCAAAATTCTCAGGACCTCCAAAGCTTGGATAGTGGTACAAAAGCGATGCAGGATGGTAGGAGCTCCAACTGTAGCGAACTACTTGGCCGTTGATCTTGGCTCTGGGTTTCATGAATGGCTGGGAAGGAACAGCAGTTAGGCGACCCTGCCTTTTAAACAAAAGTGGTCCCCAATCTCCGCTAAACTGGAAACGGACACTGTTGATGTCTTGTTTCGATGGCTTTGGCTGTGGAAGGTTCTGGAAAAAATACCTAGATCGTTTCGTCGGGGTGATGCAGGACGTGCGCCAGAGGAGATGCTTGGCACACATGTGGTTTACGTTTAGCACCTTCATAATAGCCTCAAAGTGAATAGACTTCATAGAGCCTGCATTTTCAACTAAGAATTGGAGGTGTGTTGCCGGGAATAAGCGGAAGAGCACATGAAGTGCCAGATAAACAGTGTAGAAGTAGACGCTGTGAGGCCCAGTGATGCCAAGCCAACCTTTATCAGTTTCATCAATGGTCAAGTCAGTGCAGGGACTGCCTGCAATTACATAAACCTTTGCTCCCTCAGGAAGAAGGCGTGCGAATTGTTGCAGCAGTTTAGCTGAATGCAAGAAACGCCCGTCGACATCAGTGAGGTAATAGATCTTTTCTCCAGTAGGAATATTGCCAACCCTTGCTAGAGGAGATCCGCTGAGTTTCGCTGACTATTTCCCGTAAATCAGGTTCAATTTCACTGAGAATGCTAACTGCTGGTGGATAGCCGAGCTTCTGACTTAAGATATGGAAAGTAGACCCGCATCCATCAAACAGGCTAATTAGCCCATAGGGTGGATGAGGGTCCTGAGGAGCATTTGCTTGCGTGCCATGTGGATGATTTTCGGTGTTGGGTTCAGGCGTGTTAGGGGCGACAACTTCTTTGCGCATAGTATCAGGTTCAGGGGCCTGGAGGGAGGAAGGAGGCCCCAAGTGGGGACACGCTTCCCTTGCCTCAGTGGTGGTGTTGATGTTCTTGGAATCTTGGTCCTGAACAAGTTGACAGGGTTGACAAGGAGGCTTGAGAGTGGGCTCTGGAATGTCCGCTTAGGGTCAGCGTCCGTGTGGACTGCGTCATGAACTGTATGTTGGGAGGCTGAGTCTTGTGGCTCCTGTTCTTGAGGCAGCCTGTGATACTCAGGCATGGTGAAAAGCGACTGACTTCGATCTAGACCACGAGCAGAGGGACGATCACTCATGTGGTGTGCGCTGGGGACAGTTGGGTTAGGAAGCGGAACAAAAGGGCCTTCATGACACAGTAAGGACAATTCTGGAATCTCATCTTCAAGAGCAAGTTGCGACGAATCTTCGAAACGGTCAAGTGTGATGAAACTGGGAGGCAGGTCACTGAGACTGTCGATCAGGGAGGCGATGTCTTGCATGGCAGTATCCAATGCTCGTTCACTGAGGGGAGGCTCCCCTCAGTGATGCCTGTCCCCCGAGGTAGGTGCAGCTTCAGTGTCTGGTTGCCGTGGCTCTGGCGTCGTGGGGTGACTATCGATGGCTACAAGCTGGGCATCCTTGTCTTGGTGCTCAGCATGGTGCTCAGCATGTTGCGAAGCGGTGTTGTGCTGGATCGGCTTAGGTGAGGTAAGAACATTTGTGCGCCCGAAGGTAGTTCTCACCTCCTCAGGGCATGCTAGATGAGAGTAGTCCTGCGTCGACTTCGTGTCTTCACTATGTTCAAATTTGTCGGTATAGGCTGCAGCATCACTTGGATGGTCTTCGTGATCCCCTGATGGGTGAAGGTGTTGCTGGTCCCTATTCTCTTCTCTATCCGAGGAGAACAGTTCAATAGGTTCAACTGCATCATCTTCCTCTGTGTTAACACGGGGATTGTTACTGTTGGCTTGTTTTGCGACAGTGACACGCCGCTGTTTAAGGAAAACAGAGGTGAGGTTAGACATAGCAGCCTCTTGTGGGGTACCAGCTCTTTTGGAAGGTCGTAGGCGTCGAACGCCCGATGTTGCAGCTCCACTTCCCGAGGCCGTATTAGCCGTGGATCTTTGGACAGCTTTAGTGTACTGCTTGCACAACCGTCGGTTGTGAGGTAGGCAACGGCCTTCTTCTCGGGCAAAGATGAGCCCAGAGACCCGGTCACTCATGCTCAGGTCTGCAATGTCGATGGGAGATCTGCCTGAAATTGGGTCATACATGATAGGAGGCTGTGAGTCGGGAGCACTATCATGAGCGCTTGAGAACAGCTGGAAGTTGCTGAAAAAGTTTCAACTTGACTTTGCGGAAGTTTTCTGTCTTAAGCAGTAGATCGCTCTATGGTCTGTGTTTGACACACTGCTGCTGCTGTCTTTCACTTTAGAGACAGGCATTCTTAGTCTGTGCACTTACAAGCATTCAGCCTTCCTCCACCCCTCCCCAACGAAGAATCGAAGCCTCAAGCCCTTCAGCGAAGAGAGGGTTGAGCTTTCCCCCGTGAAGCCTTTTCCCCTTTTGGCTTCAAGCCCCCCTTACTCTTAAGCATCCGCCTCTTAATTAGTCCTTGAGCCTCTCCCTCAAGCCCCCCCTTCATTGAAGCCTTCGGACCCTACATGCATAAATTTCGATCAAAGGAGTACTGGCAACAATGCCTGCTTAGTGAAACCTTCGTGGCTTTCAAGATCTCACACAGACACTGCAAGGAGCAATTTTTGTGGCAGACAAAGACACTGATTGTTTCCTGTCCATAGTTACCCCAGGATGGCTGCCAAAAAGTTTTCACTCAACCTCCAGCAGCAATTCGTTAAAACGAGCAGTGATACCACTTCCGGGGGGCATACTTTAGAGCTCGCTACGGGCACGATCCCAGCCGATCTTGACCGGCTAGACCCGATAAGTGGCTTTGACACCCTCTTTGTAGAAGGCTATCTTCATGTCCATATGGCCAAGCTCTTGCCTTCACATGATTCTGTTCGCTTCTCTATTCTAGTTGAGTTCCTCCTAAAGTAGGACCTGAAGACATGCCAGATGGCAAGATCCGACTGGAACATTGCCTGATCCCTGCTCCCTTCCATTTAGTGGCAGATCCGGAAACTCTTTATAACCGCCAGCGCACGTTTGGTCCCTTGGGAGATCAGCTCCTGGGCGGTATACGGCATTACCTCTCCACCCTAAAATTGACCTTCCATGGCTTCTTTGGACCTATCTTTGCGTCAGACTTCAAAGCATTCATTCTCCATCTCAAAACAAATTTGGGTTCAAGGAGACCAGAAATGCGCCTATGATGGAGGGGTCGAGGCCATTCTAAGGGCCGTACTGCCCAAGGAGAAACGCCAAAATTTTGTTGCCAAGTTCATACAGCTCAAGAACAAGCATTTCCCTCAAATCCAGTTTCCGAATGATCACACAAGAAAACGTCCGCCGAATGGCGGCAAGAAAGCGGCGTGGACAATCCAGACATGAACCGTCTGATGCCACTTAACTTGCCTCTCCCCTTCCCCCCCTGGTCCCCCCTGCTTCCTTCTGTCCCCTCTTTCTTCTTCCTCTTCATTTCTCCCGCAGCTGTTTTACTGCAGCCATTTACCTTAGCCGTACGGGCTCGGCCGCGCATGGAAGTCGCCCGTGCTGTCTTGCTTGCAGTACGTGGCAACACTCTGCTCTGATATTGGCAAAGCCATTGAAAGGACGTGGGTAAGAGCTCCGGTTCTATGTACCTTCGGGGAGAGACGAAGAGCTCTTCACCTTCTTCCTTTCTGGCTTTTCCAGTCCTTAGTCCGAAGGAGTCACACGGAATTCATGCTATACTCATTTCGAATTACTTGCTTCGGACCTTGCTCCGGCATCGAGCGTGTTTCCACAGTTCACCTACTTGGGTGACCTGTCGTTACCGCTCCTTATGCTGGCTGGTGCATCCGGGGGGCATCTACTGACAAAGTGTTAAATCCGCTAATCTCTCAGTTCCCACCGATATCCACTAGCGCAATTTGAGGACGGCACCGTCCTTGGCCAACTCACCTCCGGTGCCGCGGGTACCATTCTAAAGGCTTTGTTTTTTTTCTGCTTCAATCTTGGTTTTTTTCTGCTTTAGAGACTTTTTCTGCCTCAAGACTGGTTTTTTCCCGACTCGAGGTTTTTTTCCGCTTCAAGCTTGGTTTTTTTCTGCTTCCAAAACGGTTTTTTTCAGGCTTCAGAAAAAGGATGATTTTCAGATCGTTTTGAAAAAGAAGCGCGACCGAGCAAAAAAAGAGTTGAGTGTTGCAATTTTTGAATGTATTTAAACTGCTTTGGCAGGATGATGGCATGAGTGTAGGTCTTTGGGCGCAGACAATGTGTAAAGCAAATTTTTTTCCAAAGTAGAGTGCAGCTATAGAAATGAATGCTGCTGCAAAGACTGTGCTTTGGCATCATCGTTTAAATTGTTGTTCTGGTGGTTGACACCTGGTCCACGAAGATGTGAGGCTTACAATTTTGATGAAGCACTGCAGCGTCCAAGACATGACCGCAAGGATTTTCTTGTTGTTGTTGTTGTTGTTGTTGTTGTTGTTGCTGTTGTTGTTGTTGTTGTTGTTGTTGTTGTTCATTCTTGTTGTTGTTATTGTTGATGTTCTGGTGGCGGAAGTGTTGGTGCGATGGTTGAAATTTTGCGGGAGGGGGGGATCGGGGGGAGGCGCAAACACCAGATTCTTGTTGTTTTTGATGTTCTTGTTGTTCTTGTTGTTGTTGTTGTTCTTGTGGTTGTGGTTGTTGTTGTTGTTGTTGTTGTTGTTGTTGTTGTGGTTGTTGTTCATTCTTGTTGTTGTTGTTGTTGTTGTTGTTGTTGTTCATTCTTGTTGTTGGCGTTGTTGTTGTTGTTGTTGTTGTTGTTGTTGTTGTTGTTGTTGTTCATTCTTCTTGTTGTTGTTGTTGTTGTTGTTGTTGTTCTTTTTTGTTGTTGTTGTTGTTCATTCTTGTTGTTGTTGTTGTTGTTGTTGTTGTTGTTGTTGTTGTTGTTGTTGTTGTTGTTGTTGTTGTTGATGTTCTGGTGGCCGACGTGTTGGTGCGATATTTGAAATTTTGCGGGAGTCTCTCTGTCCTTTCCTTTTTTCCGTTTATTTGTTTCTTTGTCTTTCTGTCTCTCTGCGCGGAGTGGGAAAAATACTGTTTCGCAGTGCGAAAAAACCGGCGGTGCGCGAAAAACCTTTTTTCGCGGCAGAAAAAAAAACCAATGAGGCGGGAAAAAACTGAACGGGAAAAAAACTAATCGAAAAAACCATTTTCGCGGCGCGAAAAAACCTCGCAGCAGGAAAAAACCGACCTGCGGTAGGAAAAACCTTGACCGCGGCAGGAAAAATCCTTCAGGAAGGCAGCGGGAAAAAAACTTTCGGCAGCAGGAAAAAACCTGGCCAAGGCAGAAAAAAATTGGAGGCAGGAAAAATCCGGCCTCGCAGCAGGAAAAGCCTTCGCAGCGGAAAAAACCTGGATCCGCAGCGGAAAAAAAGCGCAGCCCTTTTTCGAGAAGTTCTATCGAGCACCAGCGTGCTGGTTCCTTTCAGAGCAGAGCATGTAGGTCTCTA
>VSDK01014533.1:221765-236775 GCA_009767595.1 Symbiodinium kawagutii | reverse complement strand
CACTCTGGGTCCACTTGGTCGCATGATTTCCTGTACTTGTCTCCCATTTGTCCTTCATGTGTCTCCCCTTTCTTTCCCACTCTGGGTCCACTTGGCCGCATGATTTCCTGTACTTGTCTCCCATTTGTCTTTCATTTGTCTCCCCTTTCAATCCTCACTCTGGGTCCACTTGGTCGCATGATTTCCTGTACTTGTCTCCCATTTGTCCTTCATTTGTCTCCCCTTTCTCTCCCACTCTGGGTCCACTTGGCCGCATGATTTCCTGTACTTGTCTCGCATTTGTCCTTCATTTGTCTCCCCTTTCATTCAACACTCTGGGCCCACTTGGTCGCATGATTTCCTGATTTTGCTTCTTACTTGTTTCCCCTTTGCCTTTCATTTGTCTCCCACTCTGGGCCCCTTTGGTCGCATGATTTCGCCTCTTACTTGTCTCCAATTTGCGTTTCATTTGTCTCCCACTCTGGGTCTCTTTGGTCGCATGATTTTGCTTCTTACTTGTCTCCCATTTGTCCTTCATTTGTCTCCCACTCTGGGTCCCTTTGGTCGCATGATTTTGCCCTTATTTGTGTCCCGCTCTGGGTCCACTTGGCCGCATGATTTCCTGTACGTGTCTCCCATTTGTCCTTCATTTGTCTCCCACTCTGGGTCCCTTTGGTCGCATGATTTTGCCCTTATTTGTGTCCCGCTCTGGGTCCACTTGGTCGCATGATTTCCTTCATTTGTCTCCCATTTGTTTCCCATTTGTCCTTCATTTGGCTTCCCTTTCTCTCCCACTCTGGGTCCGCTTGGTCGCATGATTTCCTGTACTTGTCTCCCATTTGTCCTTCATGTGTCTCCCCTTTCTTTCCCACTCTGGGTCCACTTGGTCGCATGATTTCCTGTACTTGTCTCGCATTTGTCCTTCATTTGCTTCCCCTTTCTCTCCCACTCTGGGTCCCTTTGGTTGTTGATTGTGCTTCTTACTTGTCTCCCCTTTGCTTTTCATTTGTCTCCCACTCTGGGTCCCTTTGGTCGCATGATTTGGCTTCTTACTTGTCTCCTATTTCCTTTTCATTTGTCTCCCACTCTGGGTCCCTTTGGTTGCATGATTTTGCTTCTTACTTGTTTCCCATTTGCCCTTGATTTGTTTCCCATTCTGCGTCCCTTTGGTCGCATGATTCCCCAAACAGGTTTACCTGTATGGGGTTCTTACTCCTTTAAAAAAAGGGTCGCTTGCCTTGGCCGTATGATTTTGATTCTGTCGTCCTCAGACTCTGGGTCCCTTTGGCCGCATGATTTTGCTTCTTACTTGTCTTCCATTTGCCTTTCATTTGTCTCCCACTCTGGGTCCCTGTGGCCGCATGGTTTGGCTTCTTACTTGTCTCCCATTTGCCTTTCACGTGTCTCGCTCTGGGCCCTTTGGTTGCGTGATTTTGCTTCTTACTTGTCCTTCATTTGCCCTTCATTTGTCTCCCACTCTGGGTCCCTTTGGCCGCATGATTTTGCTTCTTACTTGTCCTTCATTTGCCCTTCATTTGTCTCCCACTCTGGGTCCCTTTGGCCGCATGATTTTGCCCCTTACTTGTCTCCCATTTGCCTTTCATTTGTCTCCCACTCTGGGTCCCTTTGGTCGCATGATTTTCCCTCTTACTTGTCTCCCCTTCGCCCTTCATTCCCCAAACAGGTTTACCTGTATGGGGTTCTTACTCCTTTGAAAAGGGTCGCTTGCCTTGGCCGTATGAATTTGACTTTGTCTCCGGGCTTGCGTCCTCAGACTCTGGGTCCCTTTGGTCGCATGATTTTGCTTCTTACGTGTCTTCCATGTGCCTTTCATTTGTCTCCCACTCTGGGTCCCTTTGGCCGCATGATTTTGCTTTTTTCTTGTCTCCCATTTGCCCTTCATTTGTCTCCCACTCTGGGTTCCTGTGGTCGCATGATTTTGCTTCTTACTTGTTTACCCGTTGCCTTTCATTTGTCTCCCACTCTGGGTCCCTGTGGTCGCATGATTTTGCCTCTTACTTGTCTCCCGTTTGCCCTTCATTTGTCTCCCATTCTGGGTCCCTTTGGTCGCATGATTTTGCTTCTTACTTGTTTACCATTTGCTTTTCATTTGTCTCCCATTCTGGGTCCCTTTGGCCGCATGATTTTGCCTCTTTCTTGTTTCCCATTTGCCCTTCATTTGTCTCCGACTCTGGGTCCCTTTGGCCGCATGATTTTGCTTCTTACTTGTTTCCCATTTGCCCTTCATTTGTCTCCCACTCTGGGTCCCTTTGGTCGCATGATTTTGCGTCTTACTTGTCTCCCATTTGCCGTTCATTTGTCTCCCACTCTGGGTCCCTTTGGTCGCATGATTTTGCCTCTTACTTGTCTCCCGTTTGCCTTTCATTTGTTTCCCACTCTGGGTCCCTTTGGTCGCATGATTTTGCTTCTTACTTGTCTCCCATTTGCTTTTCATTTATCTCCCACTCTGGCTCTCTTTGGTCGCATGATTTTGCCTCTTACTTGTCTCCCATTTGCCTTTCATTTGTCTCCCACTCTGGGTCCCTTTGGTCGCATGATTTTGCTTCTTACACGTCTCCCATTTGCCCTTTATTTGTCTCCCACTCTGGGTCCCTTTGGTCGCATGATTTTGCTTCTTACTTGTTTCCCATTTGCCCTTCATTTGTCTCTCGCTCTGGGTCCCTTTGGTCGCGTGATTTTGCTTCTTACTTATTTCCCATTTGCTCTTCATTTGTCTCCCACTCTGGGTCCCTTTGGTCGCATGATTTTGCTTCTTACTTGTCTCCCATGCGCCTTTCATGTGTCTCCCACTCTGGGCCCCTTTGGTCGCATGATTTTGCCTCTTTCTTGTTTCCCATGTGCCCTTCATTTGTCTCCCACTCTGGGTCCTTTTGGTCACGAGTTTGTAACAAAATAAATCAAAAAACATTAGAGTCTGAACATCTGCAGCCATAACACGCTCAAATTAATTATGAAATTAAAAACCTAGCAATCTAATAACTTTCAAAAAATGAGACCATATTACAATAACCGCATGACACTAAAACAATCGATGGCCAAAATGCTTACCAAAGACTTGTAGAAACTATGAAATTATACCAAGAAAATACATGGTTATGACATCGCAGTATTCCATAAACAGAAAGCAAAATATTTTCAAGAACGACCAAAACGTGGAGTCGCAGTATCAACATTGAAATAACCAAATAATTGTCATTCTCTGTTTGGGGTCTACGCTGGTATTTTTTTCTTGAGTTGGTGTTTTTGGTTGCTGGTGTGTATGCTGCATCATTTAATCTGTTTTGCCCTCCATTGTCCAGCTCACACAATGTGCCAAACTGATTTTGGTTCTTGGGAGTTTCTCAGGCGTGCAATTCGAAACGTGATTGCGGACATCCAATTTTGGTTTTTCCTGGTCGGGCGTGGCAGTTCCTACGTGGGTGCGATCGTTTGGTTTGCTTGTGGCCAGGGCCACAACGACGTTTTAGCGTGAAAATTGAGACGGGCCAATTTAGACCAATTGGATGCAAGAGAAGATGATGGGATACTTGCACAACATATTTGAACCGACAGCTTCTATGACATTGGAAACGAAAATTTGCAAATTCAACGTAGGTTATGATGTTTTAGATCAGATTTTCTTGTCAGGCTCATGCGGCCAAATGCATTATAGATTTCACTTAAAAGGCTTGAGAGGTTTTGACGGCTGGTTCTGTCGGTTGAGGAGTGAGGGGGTTCTCAAGGGAGATGCCGATGGCAAGTCAGAAACATTTGATGAGTGCTACCTCGAACTGATGGCCAGGTCCATGAGGTCCGCCCTGCACGGTCAATGTATAGAAATCCAATTAGACCAACACACTGACATTGCTGTTTTGACTGACTGGACACTATTGTTTACCAAGTGGCGTCCACTGGCTTCAGTTGATATATCCAATACCAGTTGGTGATACAAATGCTCTTCATTCCTTTTGCCATCCAAGTGTAAGCAAATGTAAATGATCACCAGCATGGTATACCAGAATATCAAGTGTTCCTATATAGTTGGTGCTTCCATATTAAAGCATGAAAAAACAAATGTGTAAAAATTGAGGATCTTCAAAAAAAACAAAATATTTAAACTTTAAACATATTCAAACATTGAATTTGTTCTAAAAAAAAGAAATATTTTCATATTAGATCGCCAGTGCCGAAGCATGGCCTCGCGCATTCTGGGTCCACTGCTGCAACGGAGCGTGGCAGATTATTTCGACGTCGATGGCACTGTCACTGGAGCCACGGGGAGGGGCGGAATTTCTGTGGGGTTCAATGGTAACCATGGGACATATGGGACCATGGGCACTGTGAACAGACTAGTCTGTTATAATATGGCAATTAGTAACTAATCATCACTATGAGTAGTCAACTAGTCACTGTTAAGCCAAAATCTATTACATCAAGCCATCAAGCTCTCTATGAACTGACTATTGACCAATATCTATCACCATTAAAGATGGCGCCTCCACAGAGTTCTGGCCATACAAGAGCTTCCCATCCTTGAGACATGGGACATATGATAAGGCCTGAACTATCCCCACTGTTGCCTTGGCTTATTTTTCTGCAGAAAGCCAGCGATATTTGAGGGTTACATCAGTGGACAAGCTGGCCACTGTTGCGTAGGCGTTGCCCATTCAATCTCTAGTGATTTTGTGTAAGGGCTGTTGGCTCACCAAGGAAGATGTATGATCTCAAAAAATGAAACAATTGGTTACGCAAACAGTGAAGTAGTCAATGTTGATCAGTGCTTGCTGGTAGTGGTTGAGAATAGTTGATGCCTTTAATGACAAACATTGCTTACCTAAAGATAATGATCATAAGTCTGGTCAACAGGCTACTGAATTAGTGATGATTGATTGACAATGGTTGATAGCTACTATATATGGACACTATTAAACAACCCTCGTTTGTGAGCAACAGTCGCAGCAAATCAACTGGCCAGTATGATTGTGTTTGTTGTTATCTCTCTTGTTCCCACTAACCCTGCTGCTGTTGTTCTTACAATCCCTGCGCACGCTATGTTGTTATCGAACGAGTCCAACCAGGAATATTCATCCAAAGTGATCAAACTATCAAGGATTCCGACCATTGCATATTGTTCACCAGCAGCACGAGCAAGTTTCATATTTGATCAACACACTTGTCAACTAGCCAGTAGCCAACGCCACATTGATGAGGGATACCTCAGCATACTTCACCACTGCAACCTTACAGCTTATTTATCATGATGATACTTGATGAATCCCTATCAACCATATGTCAATCAGGTAGAACCCTCATTCGAAAATCGTCATTCTCAACGATGAGTCATCGCCAAACCACTGTGATCAGTAACCATCACTTAATCATGAAATAAGGCGTATCAACCATCAAACATCAGTCAACCATCAAACATCGATCAACCATCAAACATCAATCAACCATCAAACATCAATCAACCATCAGTCAATCAACCATCAGTTGACGACTAAACTGGCTCCTCAACTAACGATCAATTCGCCATATATGTTAGCTATCAACCATCCTTGAACAACCATCACTAAGATTGCTCACCAACGTTTTGTCATAATATCACTTCAGCAACCTTAGCTATCAATGATCACTAACCAACACTAACCTACCATTGTTCTACCGTTCGGTGGGTCCCATCCCATGCTGCAGCCTTCATCGTTCGGGTGAGGCCTTGGACGTCCTGGGTGCCCAGCTGCAGCTGTGCGACGTGGCGCTGCGGCCGCGCCAGGTGGGCTCCGTGGCAGTGCTGGGCGGCGCCGCGCGGCTGTCGGCGCGCTGGTCCTGGCGGCAGCTGCTGACGGAACCGTTGCGGGTGGAGGCGCTGGGAGCTGCTGGGATATGGCGAGGTCCAAGCAGGTCACCAGGGTGGATGAAGATGGTGAGTTCACCATGGATGAAGATGTAGTGAGCCATGAATGATGGTGGATCATGATGGATGAACAATGCTTGGGGAAACGATGGTGGATGATCAATAGAAATGATATTAACCATTAACCATCAATGTTGGATAATAAGCAATGTCGGACTGTAGGAAAAACAATGGTGGGGAACCAGCGGTACAGGCTACTGTTTGGACCCAAAGCCACATGATAGGCATCGGTTCCAACAATCAACAAGTTGGGAGCTGCATGGTACTCATTAAGATTCATCATCCATCAACAACCCATCGGTTCCAACAAGTTGTGTGTGTGTGTGTGGTTTCGGACCTGGCTGGGGTTGGACGCCCAATTCCAACAAGTGGATAAGATTTGAGAAGTATGGTAATCATCAACATCAACAACTATCAAAAAGACTACAACCATCAATAAGCATCAACTACTGGTCAACAATCATGGATGGTTCATTAAGAACAGTATATAACTATATATATCCGTTGACCTTGTATCAAAATTCAGCTTAATCAAGAAGAGTTGATGGTAGAGACCAGATGATTGATTGAAGGATATGTGGCTGACGGATGGGTAGTCAATTCATGATAATCATACCCATGGGTAGGGTAAACATGCCAGCAGGGACAATTCTGTTTACTTTTGAAATGTTCACCACGGGTTTCAAGGTTTGAACCATAGTTGTACACGATCTCTTTTGAATGGATCGAATATGCGTAGTATGCATACAGTATGTGCATCCGGAGGTACACATGCATATGCGAATGCAGAATGATAGGCGTACATATGCAGGATGGAAACAACACACACAACAAATACCACACATTTACATCATGGATTTGCAACGGACTCCTGTTGAGTGAAATTAAAATGCTAGCGCATAAATACCAAATCATCAACAAGTGCTATTAATGTCGATAAACAGGCTACCCTCAAACGAATTCAAATGATTTTAAGGCTCGGAAAGCCAACAACCAATGATTCAAAGGGAGAGGGCAATCCGCATTTTAGGAAGCACCCATATGAATACACACATGTTTACCTATATGAATAGGGCTTACTTTCGGACAAAGACCATCTGGTGGGGAAAGCTTGAGGAAAGGGAATCGTAATTGTTTTCTGTGCAGCAAGCAGTGTTTCACCAAGCATACCGGGGTCAACCAGTGTTCTCATGGAAGCCCCGGGAAAGTCTCGCGTAGCACTGCGTTGGATCTTGTGAACAGTGGACGATTTCATTCCATGGCAAGTGTTGGTAGTCGGGTTATTGGTGGGTAACTGGTGGACCATGATTGATCGCACTAGTTCCTATCGGCTTTCTCACCACCAATCCATTGCCATTGATCACAAGCTGCGGCGAGGTGAAAGACTTGAAGATTTTGTTGCGACCAGTGGAAGCGGTCACTTGGCTGGGGCAGATGCTTGCGGCTGTTATTTCAATGCAGTGGTTGGTGGGTGCCACTGGTTGAAGAGGCGTCAGGTGTCCAGCTTGGTGCAAGGGATCTCACGAAGCCGTTCCAGAAAGGCGATCACATAGTGGACTTGGTTAGTGGTTCGAAGCAATGGCATCCAGTTGAATCACTTGGTCCAAGCTACAGTGGTGGTTTCCCTTTTCAATCACAAAATCTTCGTTGTGAGTCACGAGGGGACCATTATCCAATGAGAGAGGTGGTTAGTTCATAGACTTTTGCGTGGAACAAATTTGGTTGTTTCGATTCCGGCTGTATCGCATGCCGCTTCACTCTTGTTGATGCCCTCAGTTCGGGAAATTGATATATTTGATACCTATACAACTAGAAAAATGGTTGATGACCATGGTGCGGCAAATGTGAGGTTTTCTCAAGATAGGGGTACCCCCAAATCATTCAATATGTCAATATGTACCATTTATAGCAATAAACTGACCATTTCGGGGTGTTCTCCATTTACAGAAACACCCATGTGGGAAAATCTAAGGATATTTATGGCTGTGGGTCAAAACCATGTACCCCTGGTGCACGATCATTGTCCATTGTATTTCCTGTGATTGTTGGTTATTATTTCCCTTTTTTGGAGGGTTAGTATTGACCCGCAGCCAATGGCTACATGGATGTTGATGGCGATGATTCGGTTGTCAAATGGGCGGACCACTCTGCATCTCCAGGACACGAGCCGAGAAGCTGCCACCGTACCTGCCGGGGAAGTGAAAGTTGGTGCCTCTGAACGGAACTATGTGGAGCCTTGGCTGTTCTGGGGAATTATAATGGTTGGTAGTATGGGATTATGACCATCAATAATGGCTCAACAACTACTACATGGGTGTTTCTCAAAATAGGGGAACCCCAAAAAACCATGGTACATTATCATAGATGGTTGATCTACAGCATGATTTGGGGTCCCCTATTTTGAGGAACCACCAGTTGGAGCCCAGAGATGGGAGGTCCGCCGAAATTTGGACGCTTAAGTCTCAGGAATGAGGATTCTTAGTCTGTTAAGAGTGCCCATTTCTTGTTGAAGATCTTTTCATGGTTGATCATACTTTCTTGACCCTGTGGCTTGGTAATGATGCAATTAATTAGCACTGGTTGGTGGTTTCAGCCGATCTTTTTTTGCTTCCATTGCTGTTGTCCTTGGTGTGGCACCAATTGGAGCTGGGGGCCGTGGAACACCACCCACCGGCCAGGAGAGACTGAAACGAAGAATCCTGGACCAGCTGGAGCTGCAGGTCAGCCAGTGCCATATTTGTTTGGAAGGCATCGATGATCAGCATTCCAGATCGGTCGCGGGTCTGGTTTTGGAAACCTTCAGGATCCAACCGGCGGTGGTGCAAAATGGAGCCCTGAAGCAAAGTGTGGACATCACGTTTGGTGCCTATGTGCATCCATCAGACCAGCAAATCGTGTCGCGCCAAGAAGTACCACATCCACCGGTGGATGGGTGGCTGGTGAAGGATGCAGCTCCCTGTTGTTGGGCCATGCGGTCTTCTGGGCAGCGATTCGTGGATTGGAAAGGTTTGGAGTTGCATTTGGAAGCAGATGCTCTGCAGGTATCTTGGAGAAGAGATCAGCTGCTCTGTGCCATGCAGCTGCTGCGAAAGCTTTTGGGCACCACTGATCTGTGGGAAGATGCCATGGAAGAGGAGGAGTTCGTGTTCTTGGACTGTGAAGATGCAGCAGCAGTTCCCAGAGTCAGTTGGTCCAGTTGGCTCAAGGCCAAGTGGAAGTCCAACAGTGAGTTGGGCCTGGAGATGCCAGAGGATCTGCCTGAAACTGAGCGAGCCATACTGCTGGAGGATACGAAAGCGGCGGAGTGTCCCGAAGTCCGTGCCAAACTGCAGGTCCGTGGGCTGAAAGACCAGGAGTTTTGTTTCAACAAGATGTGGATTCAACAAAGTTGGTTGCTCCAACGTCGAACGGCCATATCCGTTTGAAGGTGACACGACTAAACCACGTTATGAATCATCTTGAATCATGATCATTGACCATCATTATTCAACATCATTGGCCTTTTTTTAATACACATTACAGCTGGTTGTTGCTTCAAGTCCAGAAGATGCTGTGCTCAGGTTTCCGTGGTGCTTCCAAGAGTGACCCTGATTGCCATGGACAGTTCCTTAGAAATTTCTTTGGGCGGCAAACTGGATCTTGGAGTTTTCGAACTGGATGACTGGACCCTTCATGGTGACTTCTTGGTGCTTTCAGTCAGCGTTTTTTCGTTATCAGTTTTGGTCGATTACAGAAGAGATATTGAATGTTTGACAAACGATTCACAGAGGTATGTTTGACCCAGTGCAGTGACAATCGATTTCAAACATCTCCGGATATTTCTGGCATAAATCGACGAACGGATATGGATCAAAAGCAAATGCTAGCACACGACTGTGGGTACTTGGGTTGTATGTTTTGATTGTTATACTGTTATACTAATTATGTTTTTCTTGGTTGAAAGATTGAACTATTTCTGTAGGTTGAACATTGTGCAATCTTTTTCGGCACGTGAATGGCAGGGCTTACCGTTGGGTTTCTGCCCTACAGCCATCTCTCTCTCTCTCTCCTTGACTGTGCGGGTGTCTTCTATCCATTGTTAGGTGGGTTCCAGGGGGTTTTCACAGCTTAGAATATTCTGGGGAACCAGATTCTTTAGCTTGCATCCCAACAAAAAATATGGGCTTGTTTCTTATTGGTGGATCTGCTGTAAAGAAGCTACAGGCATTGTCCATCAGCTCAGGGGTTGAGTCGAACCAAGAACGCTCAATGATGTTTGGTGGTTGACAATGCCTCATGATGGTACCCCTTTCTCTGGTGTAACCATTAATCACTTCAAGTACTTCAAGCAATAACATCAACTGTAACATCCATGAACAGTATGAATCTACCATGAACAAGGGTTGTCCGGTGCAACTCGCCCAGGTGACCTGTTGAACTTTGGTGTTCTTGACATCTCCCGGCCAGCGACCAGCCATTCTGTGGCCAGCTGGACTGGACAGCTGGACACGGCTCTGGCGACCATCAAAGTCACACGGAGCCAGGAGGATAGCTTGCCACTTGGTGTGGTGAGCCATTGGCATCTACCATCAGCGGTTGTTGTTGTTGTTGTGGTGGTGGCGGTGGTCGTCGTCGTCGTCGTCGTCGTTGTTTTCTTCGTCTATAATCAGACTTGACGTCTGAATTCCTGTTTGTCTGTGCAAGGGTAAACTCACAAAAAGGCTTGCGCTTACACCTTTGCTCATTTGGGTAGGAACCAAAAAGAAACCTGTTGATACTCAAAGGTACTTTACGATCACATACAGTAACCAGTGACAAGAGTGATAGGGGTCTCGATCCAAAGGGTTAAATGAACTGTTTCAGAGTGGCATTTTCTGATTGTTTTAATGGCTTTGACATTCCTGGCGACCTGAGGAACACCTCATGGCAGAGTTGATCAGCCCTCATGATGTGTACAGATTCCATTGATTCCACCACTCACGTTCACCGGTCACGCGCTTCCCTCAATTGAGAGATCCTTCAGGTAGCAGTGGCACTGCGTGTTGATGCGGCATACCCAAGAGTCAATGACTTGAGTTCGATCGACCACACCACACAACTCTGGTCATTTACAGCCAATTATGTTTGTGCAGTATGGTCGTTCGCGCCACATTGTATCACTTTATATATATATATATATATTCTATTGATGATGATCTGACCCTTATAAAGCAGTTATATCCTTTGCAGATTCTTCTCTTTAAGTGGCAGTTTCCATGGTGATACCAATTGCAAATTCATCCCACAATATACCCTTATGAAACACAAATGAGCAATAGCTGGTGGTCCGATGGTAAGACAAGACAAAAGATAAGTCAATCCGGACAAATCTACCCCAAAACAGGAAGGAAGCGAACAAGACGCGCAATAGCACTGACATCTGGAAAATCTGCGAGATCTTGAGAGCAACTCTGAGAACGAAACACATGCCAAAGTCCAAAAAAAGGTCGAAAACAAGACAACATACACAATGAGTCTGAAATTTTAGCCCAGCATTCATATTCTGATGCTCCATTCTTATTTTCATGATCCCACTGTTTTGATTCTAGTTGTTTGGTAGTGTTTTTTGAGTGTTGTGACTAGTGTTCAGCTTCTTTTGTTTTTTGTTGACAGTCTTTTCTTGGTATGCCTCTTAACTTTTGTGGCTATCGTTTGGCTATTGTTTGCTTCTAGTTGTCCTTTTGTTCAAACTCGCATATGGTTCTAGTTATTCTAGCAGTGCTTGTAGTTGTTCTCTAGTTTTTCTAGCGGTGCTTGTAGTTGGTATGCCAAACAAACATTTGGCGATTGTTTGCTTCTAGTCAGTTCTTTTGTTTGTTTTGTTTCTTCGATTGTTTGCTGCTTGAATCTGATTTGACACGTCCTGTTGATTATCTAGCTCTTCAGCTATAATCCAGCTATAATCCAGCTATAATCCAGTTAAATGTTTGCTTCTTGATGTTTTGTTTGCCTTTGACTACTTGAACTGGTGGCCTCGCTCAGGTTGCAGCTTCAAAGCCTCACTCCGTTGCAGCTGCGGCTGAGCCCTGCGCTGTGCCGCTGCATGGCGTGGCTCCCGTCGCTTGTGAAGGCGACGGCAGCGCCGAGTTCGTCGCCGGGCGCCTGGAGGATGGAGCTGGAAATGGTCCAAGTCAGCGTCTCCATAGGTGGGGGCCCAATGGGGGCCCAGAGGGGGCCCAGTGAGGGCACTTGGGACCGGGAGATGGACATCCAATGAACATGGATATTCAATGAATGATTTGAAAGTTGACAAAATTTGTTGGGTAAGAAGTGGTACTGGTGCTTCCAATTTCATCATTGGTATTATGATGCTTGGTTGGGAGCGGCAATCCGATGAAGCATACTGTTTTTTTCTCAATATTTGTGCCATGAATTCTTCAATATCATCCAATCATCCCGAAGCGAGTCTTTCTTGCTGAGATTCTTCCTCGAGAGTTTGAGTGGTTGGTACTTCTGTGCCCAAGCTTCTCTGAACTGCGAACCATATCAGTTGTCACTTTGCGTGGTAAGAACCATTGATTGGCACAATTTCATGGCTGACTTGACAAACATATGATCACGGTTCTCGTGAACGCCCTCACTTTCAGTGTGATTTAATTTGCTATGACTTTTGATTTGGATTTCCTCCACCTTGACCTTGGTTGAAACGTCCTGTGTAGAGCATCATCGGGGTCATGCTAGATTGCTTCGAACAGGTTCGGACACCTACTCTGAAATGGCAGTACTGTTATTCCACTCCAACCAACAACTTCATTCCTTGTCTCTGGCTTCCTTACCCCTATTGTTTACAGTCAGTCACTAGATCTTGTCGGCTCATTCCAATGATTTCTGCCCGCATATTCCCTGCTCTTCATTGTGATATCAACTCATCATGATCTGTGAGTCAACTTGCAATTCTCCTTGGATTTTTCTCAGGTGGAGATCCCTGGCATTACGGTCCACTGCTGTTGGACAGCACTGGCATCAAGGGCTCCTTTTTGGATGGACAGGGAAAGCTTCAGCAAGCGCTGACGCTCAAGTTGCTTGGAGTCGCAGCTGGAGCTCGATGCGAAGCAGCTGGTGAGCTGGACATGATGGTGCCTGATGTTGGTCCTCAAAATGTTCATGGAAACATCATGAACAGATCAACCAGCTGGTTAGCATTTGACAGATTTCCATCATGACAGATTCATGACAGATCATTCAAGAGAAAAGCGATCACAGCTTTAATGACTTGGGGTAAACATGGTGGTACAGCTGGAACCATGGGCCATGCAGCTTGGGGGTGCCAGCTTGGGGGTGCCAGCGGCTGGGGATTGTTCATGCCACCTACGATTGCCACCGTGCGCCAACATCGGCAATTCATGTCGCTGTGGGTCAAATTCACCAACCAATTTCATGGGGGGATGAGTTCAATGATAGTGGGAAAACTTGCTGGTTAATGATGGGGGAACCAGGGGGACTAGCGGGGTGAACTGACCCACAGCCAGGTGATTCTTGGCTGGTCAAAAATGTAGGTTCATTATTATTCGCCAAGTTGGTGACCCTGGTTGGGACCCTTGTTGGTTCGATTCCTTGTGTCAATGGTTATTATTGATGGTCAAGAGTATATAGCTATCAATAGCAGTAATTTGCACTTTCTGACCGTACTGATTGAGGCTTTGAATCATTATTCTTGCCAATGGTGCATTCAAAAGGGAAAACAATGGCCGAGTATCGGTAGCGATGATTCCGTCGATCAGCAAGCCATCAACTGGAGTGGTGCTGTACGAAGCATGGATGATTCATGAGAACTTAATTGGCCATCAAACATGTGGTGGTTTCTCAAAATAGGGGACCCACCAAATCATCCAATATGGATCATTCTTAGTACGAAACCATCAATTTTCGAGGGTTCGCTATTTTGAGAAACCTGTGTGTGCCTTATTCTGGATTCTGGACTTTTAACCATCACTATCCATCACGAACCTACAACTCTTTATTTGATATCGCTTGTAATGCCATTACTGAACAACATTGAACTAGCAACCAGTATCACTGTGTTTTTGGCGTCAACTGCGTCTGACAGGTGCTGCAATCATGTCGCTAGCGTTGGCAGCGGTTAGCCAAACCGAAGCAAACACCTAGACAGTGAAAACAATTTTCACAGTGGTACCTACCAATACCAGAGTGAGAGCAATTGTGAGATCACAGTGATGAGTAACGACTACAAACCAATGTTAAGTACTGCTGACTACTAACAACCACCATCATCATCATCATCATCACCACCATCATCATCATCGCCATCATCATCACCACCACTGGTTTTCACAGATGTTAACCCCATGTCTCCTCATCCTTCCTGGTCCAGGTTGGATGGGAAGGATCTGCTGGAGCCGGTGATGATCACTGCCCGCACCGCTCCCGGGCGGCCCTGCGTGCGCGCTGAACGTCTCTGCGGCTCCTGCGATGTCCAGGACTGCAGGGAAGTGCTGTGGGGTGACTGTGACCGCAGCTGGGATGGTTGTTCCAAGAACCACGGGTTGGTGGTTTTAAGGCTTTTGAGTGGTTGATAACGGTTACAGTAGGGAATGAAACCATGACTGGTTGGTGGTTGGGTTGGTGGTTCTATAGGGGTTATAACCCATTAATAGGAGTAAATCATAGCGGATAATGACCAAGAAGAATGGTTAAACAGCTATCTGGTTGGTGGTTTGATTCAATGGCTTGTGATCATTCTGGTCGTACTGTGGAAGTGTCTGATGGTCAACCAAAGTGGAAGAGGTCACAACCGCTCAGGACTGCAGTGTGTGGGGATCGGGGGGATGTCGATGAACCAGCCTGCGATCGTAGCAAAAAGTTGGACATGAATTTCGCCAACAGAATGCCGTTTCAATAACGTAAGAGGTAACAACAATTTCAAACGCAATAGCCTAAGGAACAACAAAATTAGCATTTGTACTAAAGGAAGTGGTACAGGACCAGTTGCCCAATGGGTGTGGCATTACATCTCTGAGCCACGGCTTTGACAACAAACTGCGAAAGCTTGACTCTTCCCTGCTCCGCTTTGTTTCTGGTTGTTGTTTGTTTTGTTTTGTTTTTGCTGCTGCTGCTGCTGCTGCTTCCGCTGCGCGTGCT
>VSDK01014533.1:188964-221737 GCA_009767595.1 Symbiodinium kawagutii | reverse complement strand
GTTGTTGTTGTTGTTGTTGTTGTTGTTGTTGTTGTTGTGGTTGTTGTTGTCGTTGCGGTTGCTGTTGCTGTTGCTGTTGCTGCTGCTGCTGTATCAGGATGGACAAAGCATATAGTCAATACCCGGCAAGATCAGCAAAGTAAGGAAATTGCCAACGATACATTCATCACGAGGCTTGCCAACTGTACCAACCACGGCCATTATATACATGAAGCGTTACAATGATGACTGACAACGTTCGGTTTGTGTATCGGTTTATCATTGTTTGCAATGACCAGTACTGTGAAATGTCTCTTGATCGCCTTCCACCGAAATAGAGCATGACAAATGTTGGTCAGTGATCATTACTTGCACCATCAGGATCCATCAGGTTTGATCGCTGACAGTAACAGTCATGACATTGGCTATGAACCACTGTCATCATTGGAATGAATGTTGCTTGTCGACTGTTATTCTCTGGCCTTAGAGGATTTGGTGTCCTTGGTTCGCAGCGTTAAGTGCCTGATCAACTACATTTCAGCCCGTGTAGCCCTGCTGCCAAGCAGCTTGGCCTCGGATGTGGGAGGCCGCGGGGTCGGGTTCTGGGGTTACACAGACGGCGCCTGGTCATGGAGATGTTGTTTTGTTCATCTGGTTTTTATGGCCCTAGTGGTCCTATGTTTATTTGATATGCACTATGTACTGTAGCAACTTGATCATGCATCGCGATTCAGAAGTAGAACCAATCCATTGGTAAAGAGGTTCGTTCGTTTCTTGCTTGAAAAGGCTGAGCAAAGGGTATTGAAACGCAATACAATCAAACCAATTGTGTGAACACATAGTGATTCAAAAACAAATCCGCGATACAGTTGTTTCACAACTTGTCTCACTACATCAATATATTATTTAAATAAATAAAACATAACATAAATATGCAAAACACGCAGATCTTTGTTCGATTTGTCTGATGTCGCCATGGGCCACCAGAAGCCCCAGCCTTGGGACCACGGTGGAGGTGAGCTCAGCGGCTGCGCCGCTGTGGACTTTGAGTGCCCGGAGCTAGAGATGAAGCTCAGCGACGTGGAAGTGACGCTCGACGGGACGTGGAAAAGCTGGGGCTGGCGACGATTGAAGGGCGGCTAGTAGTGATGCTGAGTGGTGATTGATGATTGGTTTAATGATGAACAAAGTGGTGATTTGTTGATTGGTGATTGGTTGATCGGTGATTGGTGATTGAAGTTGATCAGAATCACTGCAAGATTTATCACACAATTAGCAAGATTGGTGATATTGGGTGGTGATTGATGATTGGTTTATTGATTCGCTGCAAGTAGTTGTTTGATGATTGGTTGATTGGTGATTGATGACTGAAGTTACAGATTGATCAGGATTGATTGATGATTTGTAAATATGATAATAACTAGTTGATGATTGATATGATTTGATTGAAGTTGATCAGCAAGATTTATCACATTTTTTTTGATTGAAGTGCTGCTTAGGTGACGCTGATTGGTTTAATGATTAACTTGCTGATTTGCTGATTGACCTGCCTAGAGGCGCACATATTTGGTGTTGATTACACCATTTGCAGTGATTGGTGGTGGTTTGGGTGTCCAATCAATTAGTGGTCAAACCTACTGTTTGTGGGTATCTGAACCCAGTGGTGTAAATCAAGTTGGTTTTGAAGAAATCAGAATCCTAAGTTGAGCCAGGGAGAAGCACCCAAAGATCAGTGAATAGACAGGACCATATGACTACTTTCTCGCAAAGTATATGAAGTGGACGAATTCCGACATTGTAGATCAACACTAGAATTGATGCATTTTTTTTGATTTCCAGCTGATGGTTTCCCAGCAAGTCTTTCACACCTCAGCTATCATTAGCCCCGGGCTGAAGCAAAGAGTTTTTTTTTCAAAACTATGCTGTGGTGATCTTCCAATTGAAAGGAACATCATTTCAATAGCCTGGTTGAATCCAATTTCGTTGCTGTTTCCCTCTTACGCATTATCGTTTCACTTGGGTACCGCCATCGATGGACAATAGATTCGTTTGTCCTGCTTGTCAATTGTGGTTCTCTGACGCCACATCCCATGCTCTACACATGGCGGCTCCAGTTTCCACAACTTTTTCTCTGATTCGTGTGGCCCACTTAACCTGGAAGCTTTGTGGAATGGCTGTGAGCCGTTCAGAGATTTTTGGTCAGTAGCTTGCTTGGATGCTCACTCGATTGGTTGGGTAGACTTGTTCGCTTGTTGTTGATGAATATGTGACCTGGTTTCTTGCGATTTGTTGTAACTCAGAACTCAACAACCAAGTTCACAACCCAATCAGAGACATCCTGTTGACCCGTTCTTTTCTTGCTTATCATCTTCCTAATACTCTTGATGTCATCACTTTGTTATTGATCACTCTCAAGCTTCAATCATCTTGACTACGCGTCACGCGGTGGGATTTTTTCATGACTCGTTTCCTCGACTCAGGGGCCTTCAGACCGACTTCTATGGAACATCGGTGAAAGCCAGCTATGTCCCTTGGGCCGACCAGTAGGAAGATCTGGTGCCACTTGTTACACCTGCGCATAGGAAATGTGTTGATAGCACCAAAGGAAGTAGCCATTGGGGGTGCGAGTTGTTGATATTTGTTGATCACCTAGCTCATCTAACACATCTCCTGAGTTATCTCATCAGGCGAGTTGTGTACCTACAATCAAGTATATAAATTGTAGATGTTTTCCACAGTTTCGGACACTCAACCTAGCGATGCAAAACCAATCCTGTCGATACACAAAAAAGGTGGGATCCCTGAATGATGTTTCTGGTTTCCTAATCTTCAAGCTTAGAATTTTTGTTGATCATAACAGCTTTGATTGTTGGTTTCCTAATCTTCAAGCTTATGAAATTTGGAAAAAAAGTTGTTGCGCATAACATGGGTGTTTCTCAAAATGGGGGTACCCCTAAATCATCCAATAATAGTGCTTTATAGCAATAAACCAACCATTTTGGGGTCCCTTATTTTGAGAAACCACCACATGGTTAATCCTGTTTTAGAAATGATGCAGGTCTCCGAGGGCTCCGTCACCGAAACCTTGGATTCTCCCTGTGGCTTATCCAGTCATCCTGAAGGTCCCCAAAGGTGGATGGCAACGGTTCACAAGATGAAAATGTGAACAGAGATGGCCACAGCGTCAGCCAACGCTCCGATCTAGGCTCACTTGATTGGTTCATTCGATCTAGGGAGTATCACTTGATTGGTATCGCTTGATTGGTTTATTGGTTTATTGAAGATTCTTGAAGTATTACTCTGGAAGCTTCACATCGATTCAACGAGACCTGAACAGGTTGCCAGACATCCCGAGGATGGACAGACGCCCACGGCCGCGGAGATGGGAATCTCCTGTGAACGCTGTACGATACAGGTGGGCGGTATGGGGCATTTTGTGTGAAGGCCAAGGTATGCTGAGCAGTTTCGTAGTACCCATCATCAACCCATCATCACAACTAAAAGACATTGAGTAGCTTGTGCTTGTTGATACAGTATTTGTTGGCTTTTCCAGGGATCATCAACAACCCTTCATCCAAACATGTACTGGTCATCTCTGAAGCTGACCACGTAAGCACTTTAATCATACACCACTGTTGATAGGATCTGAACTTGGGGGTTGTTTGGTTGCTGGAGCCGATGGTTCGCAGTGTGACAAACAGCTGAATCTCAGAACCACCTTGGATTCCTGTGGATCATCCACCGGGAGCCAGGACAGAACATCCAACAGCAATCCATGCTGTGAGTCATTTATCCAACTTCGAACTATCATGGCCAGCAGGGCCCACTGGGGGAAGCAGAGCCTGCATTTCCGCCCTTCAAAGCTATTTCGGGTTTGTAGGCTACCGAAGATCCCAAGTTTCCACAACGAAAGTGATCAAAACCCACTTGTTTTTTCGGCACACTGATTGATTTCTTGAATTGATTGGAGAATATTTCTTGGTAAAATCTCAGTTTGATAGAATGGGATGAGGCACTCATGATGAGCTGATTGAACAATTTCCAGACTTGCGGAATTTCGGCGCGATGGAAGTGTATGTGCATTCCCATGATTTGTGAAACCTTTGGTTGGCGCCATTGACATGGCTTCCACCGGGGCAACTCCAAACTTCAGTATGGACTGGACTTGTTTAACGACGATCTTCCAGTCTAAGAATGTCTATCCACCCGCCTACTTATCCATCCATCCCTCCACGTCATAGCATAGACCTGTGCAGCCCCGCTTCGCTTCAGGTTGCAGTGCTGGACGATGAAGCGGTCTCCGTCAGCATCTGCCAGGTCCAGGGGCAGCTTCGACTCGGCCCCCAGCTGAGCGCCAGCGGTTCCGTGGCATCGCTGAAGTGCCACGATCCGCTGGCGGAGGCGGCCATCAGCTGCGGTGAAGCCCGTGGCGCCGTGGAGACCGGGGAGGTGACTGTGGTGACCTTGAGCTGTCCACAGATCCAGTTGAACACCAC
Organism: Symbiodinium kawagutii; assembly: GCA_009767595.1. NCBI lineage: Eukaryota > Dinophyceae > Suessiales > Symbiodiniaceae > Symbiodinium > Symbiodinium kawagutii. The sequence continues at coordinate 217,262 of VSDK01014533.1, read as the reverse complement.
GGAGATTTTTCTGCTGAGATGTAAGTGCCTTGGTGCTGGATGCCATTGGTGAATGAGTTGGTCAGGCAACTCATGGGAATCGAATCGATCAACTGATCTACAGGTTGGAACCTGTTCAAAGCTCGTTTTTTTGGGAAAGGGGCTGAGTTCTTGATTTTTGAGCCCAGCACTGTTTTGGTATGCTGAGATGGAGAAAAGACGGCGGTTTTAAACAACCAACGTAAAACTAATTTGAAACGGCTATGTAACAGGCTTATGTTCTATGATAGGCTGCTCATAGAACGTCTATATACACTTGATAGTCATGTGATGCTCACCCACTTCACTGAACCATATCTGGTGGCATTTGGCCTTGACCTACACTGCGGTTGGTTCAGTTCATATCTTCCTCTTGTGAATGCATAAGTTGATTCGTAGCACTAGGAATCCTTCGGCGGCAGCAGGGAATCCATGGTCATGGTCACCTGTTCGGCTCATCACAATGGGTGGGAGGCCCTGGCACTGCCTGGATAGCTCTTGGGTCATTTGAATGTGGATTTAGCCGCATCTTTTTGATCCACTTATCTCTTACCAACTGGAATTAGCTATCATAAGCCATCATAAGCCATAATAAGCCATCATCAACCATCATTCTTCGTTATTCACTTCTGGTGGCTATTTCTTAGCGATCATGGTTTACTCTTGATCAGCAACGGCGCGTTCCCTGGACGTTTCGCTTCAGCTGACCGCAGCTATGATTACATGTGGAAGTGCCGTTGCCTCCTTCCCGAGGTCAGTGATCAGTCTAAAATGCCTGTCACTGACCGAACATTGATGGTTCTGAATGGCGCAAGGGTTCAACAGGCACAATGATTCCATATGATTCTATATGGCACCGAAACATTTGAACAATTTACTGGCAGGAAATGTTATCATATTTTCTCTCGTCGGGTAACCAGAGGAGCATATCACTCGCAAGCAAAGTATGGGTAGAATCAGAGCACCCTCGGGAGTCACTGTTCAGTAGTTCAACCCCCAACCATTTTGGATAGGTGGTTTGGAATTGGCTTACGGGATTTAACCCTCAACTAATTAACAACGAAATTGTCAATTTCTTCCGTTGTTCATGGGTCTGGAATCATCCAACGGACGATGAATGGACAGTTTCGGAATATTCCCGTGCCCCCGGTAGCTGCACATGGGAGGACACATCTCTTGTTCAACGGTTTTCGCACCGCCGGTAGGTAGGAGTCGGTTGATTGTTTGGTTGTCAGCTCGGGAATTGCCCAAGCTAGTTTATTTGACTGGTTGGCGGTTTCAAACATTCTTTAGTTTCCCCAGTATTATGAAATGGTTCGTTGGTTGACTAATATTTTTCGGCTTCAGGCCTGTTTCCGGCGCCCACCAAACAACAATTTTTAGATAACAGCATTTTGTGTACATGAATGTCTTGAGCCTTGGGTGAAATTTATATTTTTTCCGGCTCATACTCTGCAATTTCAATTGCGTTTGCTCCCAAAGACGAGGCATTTCTGTGGGTGTCCATTCATACATCAGGGTGGGGAATTAGTTCGAAGTGAAATATCTTCGTTGTTTCTTTTGCAGAAAGAAGACTTCAGATTTCCTGTTCCATTCTTGGCAGGTTCCTTTTGTGCGTTTCCTTGCTGCATCATTTGTTCATTGTCATGGCGTCGCTAACATGTGCAGGTCAAGGTTGCGCTGGCCGCTTACGCAAGCATTTGCTGGAGGCAAGTTGGCTATCCTTCTTGAGATGATTTCTTGTCACAAAGAGCGTTGCAAGTCAAGTGATGCAGCGCGAGGCGCGCATTTTGTTTGCATGTATTGAATGTTGCAAACAATTTCCAGACCGCGAAGAAAGTGAATGGTACAGAATGGTGCATGCACTTGATTGCAATTCTGATTAGGATCGGAGAGGTTTCCTCGAGAGCATTTGCCAGAAATTTCAGTACGTGCCCGAACGACTTCAACAAAAAAATCTACAAAGGGTAAAAAAACAGTCTACGGTCCGACGTCTTTTGCTGATTGTCACGCGCTTACTTGTTCTGCAAGATGATGACCGACTGGACATAGAACTGCACTGCTGCGTTGTTTTCTTAGGAACTGCTGGACATAGAAGATCGTTTGGATTCGTTTTTGAAGCTTGTTGGAGAGGCGGGTACGGCCGAGTTGAGGATCTGTTTCAATCTGAAGACCGGGCGTTGAGGGTGATGTAAAGATTGAGTTCCAAAGGCCTAAGAACACCGTATTGTATAGTGTTTATGCTTGTCGTGTTGCTAAACACAAGCAAGACTGTAGGCAAAGCAATCTTACGCATGAAACAGAAGACTGCAGCGCAACACTTGCAGCGCAGGAACTGCACCACAGCACAGCGCCTACAACGCCAACTTGCAACTGAAAAAGAAAACTGTAGCACAGTAAATGCAGAGAAAGAACTGCAGCAAAGGAATTGCAAGAACATTTTGAGTTTAAAAGAAAGACTCCGAACGCGGTAAGGTCAGGTCGGTTTAATGAGGTGCTGTGATTTGCTGAGGTTTGGTGAGGGACAGTGAGGAACAATCAACATTGAACATCAAGGATAAGATAGCATGACGATGATGATGATGATGATGATGATGATGATGCTGGTGGTGATGATGATGAGGATATAGTGCGGTCACGATGGTGCTAACGATGCTAGCTCTCAACTTTCATACTTGGTGAGTCAGGATGAAACTTGGCACAGGGGAGACATGAACGAAAAACCTTTTGCTGACTTTGGAACAAGGCCCCTGAATTGAGGACACATGTGGGAATGTGTATGGCGCGTGTTGGAACAAGACGCGCTGAATGGGGAACAAACGGTGGAGAGGCGTGCGAAAGATGGTGACGCAAGATGCCCGAAAGAGCATCCTTCACATGCTGCGAACTCGACCTCATAGTCCCGCGAGTGAGTGATGTGTAAGCCCTCCTGGTCCGCGTTTTTTTCGTCAGGTTTGACAACCATTGACAACTTGTGTTTACAAACTTCATTTGGATAACAAAGTATCCAAACATATTCGGATAAGCAAAGTGGATATGCCACAACAAATGATTTTCAACATTTGCTCCTCCAGCCTCGCCCCCTTTGCCCTTTCACCTCCCCACGCTGCTGGGAATTGTATTAGTCAGGGAACTCCAAGCGCATCGATGGATCCTGCCAAGCACTTGCCAGGCACCTGCCAAGCATTGTCAGCCCTCAGTTTGGCACGTTTCCATTTCTTTCCTGCGGATGCCCGCGTCCAACACTTTCAGTCCAATGCTGCGCGTATCGGCTTTCGTGTAATTTGCGTGAGTCACTGCCTTGCTTATTTCAACATAGATGTTTCATCCCTCATTTTCGGTTCCTGGCGATCCTAGCAGGAAAAAGGTGAAAAGTAACGCTATCATGTTTGGCAATTTCGGTTTTACTCTTGTGAATTACAAGTCAGGGAATTGTTGGGATGAGCAATTTTATTTGTTTAGTGAAATATGTGTAAAACCATTTTCGCATGTGTAGTTGTAAGTGTTGCAGAATTGTGAAATAATTTTTGTCTGAGATGCTGTCCGTGGAAAGAAACAGTGAAATGATTTTGTGTGAGAGGGCCTAGTAATTATTTTACAATATGCTTGTAAACGTAGATTAGATGGATGCATTGTACACCCAGCACTACCAGTACAAGTGCAATACAATAATGTCATGAAATGGACTTGAGGCTAGCTTAGTCAGTTTAGTCAACGCACCAAAGTGAAATGATGCAAATCATCTCAACGAATGCTAGCTGCTAGCTGGTGGCTGCTGCGGAATTCCTAATAACATTAAAACATGATGAATAATGAAGAATGAATAATAAATAATGGTTGTCACATCCCTTTCAAATCCTTCAATTCGTTTGCCAATCATTCTTTTACCGTGATGTTGAATTACTGCATCTTTTTGATGAAATGTTTTTCAGTTTTTCCAAGAAGTCTTTTTTCAAGCCAATTCTAAGATTCTAAGGGAAGGCACTCACTTGTGTCAAAGAGTTTATTCTCAAGAAATTGATTTTTTTTTTGGAGGAAAATCATTTTTGCCCTACAGGAATGTATTTCTTTTCAAGGAAAATCAATTTTTGCCTACAGGAATGTATTTCTTTTCGGGGAAAACCAGTTTTTGCCTGCAGGAATGTATGTTTTCCGAGGACAATCAAATTTTTTCTAAAGAAACTTTTCCTTTTTTCTCGAGGAAAATCAATTTTTTGTCTCAAGAAATTTCTTTTTTTTTCGAGGAAAATCAATTTCTGTCTGAAGATTTTTTTTCGCGGAAAATCAATTCTTTGTTTAAAGAAATTTCTTTTCGAAAAAAAAAATTTCCTAGAGAAATTCTTTTTTTTTTTCGAAGAAAATCAACTTTTTGTCTAAAGAAATGTGGTTTCTTCGCGGAAAATCAACTTTTGTCTCGTTTTTTCGAGGAAAATCAACTTGTGTCTAAAGAATTTTTTCCGAGGAAAATCAAGTTTTTTCTAAAGAATTCTTTCGTGGAAAAGCAATTTTTTTTTGAAAGCAGTTTCGTTTTTTTTCGAGGAAAATCAACTTTTTTCCAAAGAAACCAATTTCTTTTTTTGCAATTGCCATTTCCGATGTTCCAAAGGTCAGGTCCAAATTCATTTTTTTGAGCAAGTCCAACTCATTATTTTTCGGGGGCCAGCTCTATTTTTTTCATTTTTCCTTTTATTTTTCATTATTTGTCGAAAAATAGTGCAAAATAGTGAAAAAATAATGAGTTTCAGCCTGGTCCCCCAAAAAATGAAAAGTAGTGAAAAGAAATAGTGAATTTGGACCTGGTCGCTGGAAAATAATGAATTTGAATTGCCCAGAGTGAGTTTGACTTTGGCACCCTGCCTGCCAGAAACAAAATATGATTTTTCAAGAAATCTCAACTTTTTTCTTAGGAAATCCATTGTTTGTCTGGGAAAATCAAGTTTTTTCTAAAGAATTTCTTTCTTGCGAGGAAAATCAATTGTTTCTACAGACGTTTATTTTTTCTTGAGGGAAAGCAACTTTTTGTCTAAAGAAATGTTTTTTTCGCGGAAGATCAATTTTTTGTCTAAAGAAATTTGTTTTGCTCGAGGAAAATCAACTTTTTTCTAAAGATCTTTCCCGGGGACAAGCAATTTTTTTCTAACGAGATGCGTTTTTCCTTATTCAATTATTTTGGAAGAATTGTGTCGACAGTCTTGACAGTGACATAACCTCACATGATGATATTCACAAATCCTAAGCAGGTCCTAAGCATGAAACAATCAGTCTATCAATGAACATTTGTCAACCTTAGAAGTTGCTTGTTGACGTAGATTTGAATGGTGAAACTTGACCATTCATCTTGACTAGCAATTTCCTAGTAATCTGAAATAATTAGTGAGTAGTAACTAGTAGTCAACATGAGTAGGCTAGCTAGCGAGCGGCTAGATACCACTGAAAATAGTAATGTGAAAGGAAGAAACACTGACATAAATTGTGAATGAGAAAGGACATAGAATAATACAAAACATGGCCATTAAGTCCCTCACTAAGTCACAGCCGCCGCCGCTAATCCCATTAAGGCTCATTGAGGATTATCAGAAAGCAAAAATGACATGACAACAAGACATACAATGAGCATTGCCACTGCCGATAAGCATTCTACTATTGTTGTCTTTCGGTGGAGGAAAAAGATTGGGCAGTGCAGAGGCGTGTGCAGTTGGAGTGCGTGTTTTGCCATGATTTAAAGGGTCTTGACAAAGCCACCGTCTCCGGTGCCATGCGGAACGAGCGGCGTCATGAAGTGTCGGGTTGTTGTGGGGACAGCATCCTGGAGGCGCCAGGGGTAGGTCATGGGATGACATGGCGGGGGCGGTTCATGATTGGTGATTTCCCCATCAAACGAATGGCCAAACCCCTATCATTACACTCTGACTCTGGTAAATTCACATGGCAGCCATACGTGGTGGATATCCCATTGCCGTTTACCAGAGGGTGACCGTCCAATAGGCATGAACAGGGAAACCAACCAGCTTTAGATGTACATCATTGATTTGTGGAATGGATACACGCAGACACCTGGGACGTTGCTCGAACAGGAAAGTGGGAGTCGCCAATCATATTCGGCCAGCGCGTGATGGCCATACACACGATGCGCGAACATGGTTGCCACGATGAGGCAGAGGGCCCAACATTCAGCTCGAACAGGATGATTGGAGTGGCTTACCTTTCTTGGCTAAAAGCTGAATCCATGCACTTCTGATTTCAGACCCCTATATAGACGGTCGGCTTTGCGATGCTTGCTGGGTGATGAAGGCTTGATGGCAATCCGTCTGCGCGAATTCTAGCCAGTGTGGGTATTTTGGGCCAATTATCTAATCCGCATCGGGGTGAGTAGCTACGCGCATCGCATGCTGCTAGTAGGTGGTGAGGATTTTTCATGGAAGTAGAATAATCACCACATACAATGACGAATGCGCCCTGTCGCCCACGGCCAGGAATCTCATACACCATGCCAAGGGATTTGAGCGCTTTTTGAGTATCTCCTTTCCAGAGCTATAGTGCCGCCCTCACTGGCCATACCAACATCCTATTTTCAACAACCAACCACCTGCCCGCGCAGCTCTTGGAGCTGGGCATTCAGAGGAGCCGAAGGTGCAACAGGGTTCACTTATCGTTCTTCATTCTTCCCCATTGCTTTGGCATGGTTTGCGACCGGACTCGGTGTCGTCCAGGGTTTCATTGTTGTTAGATCCTCCGAACGAAGTGGTTGATTTCGTAGGTAGTACCATAGTAGCCAACATCAACAATCATTGTGGCTTTGGTGGCTATCAACAGTCATGGCTAGTGCCACATTGGGGCTATGCCATTTACACGTGGACAAGCCAGCAGTAGGTTCACCAGTGGCCGTCAATGATCATCTAGGGGTGTGGAGGTACACTGGAGCATTTCGCAACAAACAAAACCATGGCTTTCTGAGCGGTGTTGAACAGGGATGGCCGGCTAATTTCATGTATATATTTGTAAAAATGGTTGTTTCGTGGGTGCCGGAAACGGGCCTCTAAGCCGTTTTTAATAAGGGTGATTCAACCACAAACCAATTGAGTTGTTCCTGAGCTACAGAAACCCAAATCAAGATGACGCAATCCAACCCTTGTCCCGAGGATTGCTATTGATTATTGGTCGGACTTCTTGGATGCGTTGATTTTCATTGAGCCCATCTTTTTGGAAGAAAGACCGTTCGGCTGTTATGTAGAGGACGGTGGGCGATGATGGGTTGGTGGCTTGGTTCGTTGCAAAGAAAGTCTGTGATACGATCAGACACTTGGGACTGCATGGTCAATGGGGTCCTGGAACCGATGGAAACCCATCACAAGATCCGGTCGTTCGCCACCACATCCAATGTGCTCGATTGGTGAGTCGGCTCTGATTTTTTTCGGTCGGCTTGCAAGGAACCATTGCAAGCGCTATCATGATCCCAAAGTATCATTATCATCATGGTGATCATTACCACTTTCATCGTTCTCTTCACAGTTATCATCATCCTCACCATGGCCCTTAACCGGGAATCCCAGCTGCTGAAACAATCAGTGCAGGCTAAAACCGTATAAAGCCAGTGTATTCGTGTCGAATGCGAGGCATGCATTTTGGATTCAGCTGGTAACGGAGCAGCGTGAAATTCATCGATTTGTGGATGAATTGTCAAACAAACTTGAGACATATTCGGCAAGCCATGTTGAATGGCCGGTGGGCTACTGGTGATGACGACATGATTTGGCACGACTTTAGGTCAATCATTGGTCATGATTGCACTGTCGACAGTAGCCCGACTATCCGTAGTTCTTGTTTTTGATATCACAGTTGCCTGGTGGTAAATCAACGTGCCAATCGGTTCTGTCAATCATTCTGACCATGTCCTGCAATTTCTAGATTCTAGAGGATGCCGGCCAGGTTACCTTTTAGTATTTGGATCATCCAAGGTTGGTAGCCGGCAAGAAGCCATGAAAGTTAATAATTCATTCCATTTTTGCAACTGCTTATGGTAGGCTACTTTAATTATTAAGCAGTTACCACTATGGCACCTCTTCCAACAGCACTTACTCGGTGGCCCCACCATTCTTCTGAGTACCATTCTCAACCATTATCATTATCACTCAAAAATTCACCCGTAGCCTTGGTTAAACATTCATGACCGACTCTTAGCTCATATCACGCATGGCTACCCACCCAACGAACTAAGATCTTAACTACTAATCTTTGCATCGTTAACTAAGCATCCATGGCTACCAGGACACGAAGATCATCGACAGCACCTCCCACGCCGTGTGCCTGGGTCTGCTGCCTGGTTGGTCTCTCTGCGGCTTGCTGCTGCTGGAACTGCAGCAGCGTCACGTGCCGCTAACGCTGCTGCTGATGCCGGAGGCGAAGGTCAGCCCGTAGACGTTGCGTTGCGGGACCCCGAAGAACGGTGGGTGGGTCTGGGTGACCTCGGAACTGTGAAGCAAAGACTTTGGAAGTGAACTTTGTGGAATAGTTTTTTACCAAAAGACTTGTCTTGTGCATGGCTGTTTGGTGGGTTTCTTAGTTAAATGCTTTGCCATTGGTGCATTCATCTTTCACGTGATTTATGTACCGAGTTCAGTGTCATGGATGGGTGCAATGACTGACTAGTCACATTGTTATCGAAAGTGGTATGAGCTATTTCCAATGGTATGATCAAGCATGATTAGTGGCCGTTGGATGGCTGCCACTCTCAGCTTAGCATGCAACGAATTGGAGGTGATGAAGCGGGTCTCATACTCATTCCGAATTCTTATTGGAAGAAGGTTTTCCCTCCAAGAATCATGATTTCCAGCCCAAAAGATCACTAAAACATGATCTCCTGACTCGAAATCACCAAAAAAGCTTTTTTTTGTTATTCTTTCGTGGTTATCAGTCATTATCACTAGCAATTAATCTTATCCAATGGTATTTCATGACGACCAATTGGTATTTTACTGTGACGAAACAATGATTTACGAAAATTTTGCTTTAACAGTGCAATGTATATTCCAATGATCAATAATGATCATGGGTTATCAATGGAAACCAATGGTATTGAATGGTAATCAATGGTTGATAGTTGATCAATGGTAATTACATAATGGTAACTAGTGGTAATCAATAACTAGTATTGGCAATTACCAGTACATAATTACTGGTAGTGCCTTGTAATTATGGCAATGATCATCAGAAACCAGTAATCAAGTATGTATTTTTAGCTAATACTACCATTACTATTATAATATATCACCATTTGATACCAGTACATAGTTGATTAAGAGCTCTTGGTAATACCAATAACTACCACAAAAACCACTATTCACTAATCATCAACCCTATTATTGCCATTAATGGTATATGTATTGTTGATTATTGTTATTGTTATTATTATTATTATTTTCTTATTATTATGAAGCATTACTACTACTACTACTACTATTATTATTACTATTATTATTCTTATTATTACTACTACTACTACTACTACTACTATTATCATTCTTAGTATCAGAATCCAGTCATGTATTATATTCCTATCATTACCATTTATTATTAGTTATCGTTGCTAGTAATGTTTTTAATACCAACAACCACCACAATCAACCCTACTATCACTTTTCATGGTTATTGGTACTAATAGCATTGCTACTAATAACATTACTATTAATCCATTATAACCACCACGATCCGAAACCTTTCATGGCAACGATTAATCAATTACTAACATTTTTAACCATTATTAATCAACCATTGTTAACCGCCATTGACCATTAACCATTATATCAATAGTAATTAATAATGGTGAATGATTATTATTACCAATTAACAATAATATCAGCTAACAATAATAATTAATTACCATTATTAACCACATTAATTAACCATTGTTAATTGTTATTGACCATTATTAACCATTAGTTGGGTGTTTCTCAAGATAGGGGTACCCCCGAATCATCCTTGTTTTACCATCTATAATAATAAAGCAACCATTTTTAGGGGTTCCCTATTTTGAGAAACCAACATATTTATCAATAGTAATTAATTAATTACTAGTAATTAACCATTATTATCATTAACCATTGTATCAATAGTAATTAATTACCATTAATTTCTGATGGCGAACTTTTCATGTGCGCAGCTTCGCCCGGAGGTGCACCGTTTCACGCGTGTCACAGTGGGCGCCACATGGCTCTGCGCCAGCGACATCTCCGTGGAGCGTTGCGGGGTGCAGGCGAAGCTGGCGGAGCTTAGGCGAAGTGGAGCGCTGGAGCCGAGGGGTTTGTAGAGGATGGATTTTGGAGGGGGGATATAACCAATTAGTGGTGCTTAGTAGTGGGTAATAGTGGTTAATAACCAGTTGATAATAAGTTAATAGTGGTTAATAGTGAGTAATATATGTTAATAATAGGTAATATATGTGAATAATAGGTTAATAGTGGTTCATAAATGGTTGATACTAGGGGGTTATAACCAGTTGCTAGTGGTTAATGGTGGTTGATAACCAGTGGTTAATAATGGTTGTTATTAGGGTGATTAGTAAGGGTTGATGATAAGTAAATGTGACAATGGTGGTTAATGAACCAGTTACCAGTGGCTAATGGTGGTCAATAATGGGTAATATATGTTAATAATGGATGGTAATAGTGGTGAATAACCAGGGTAAATGATTAGTAAGGGTTGATTAAAAATGGATATGATAATAGCGGTTATGAACCAGTTGCGTGGTTGATAGTGGTCATAGTGGTTAATGATAGGGATGAAAATGGTTAATACTGCGTGGTTACGAGTGGTTGATAATGGTTAATAACTAGTGGTTGATAATGCTCAATGTGTGTGTGTTAATAATGACTGATAGTAGGTCAATGAACCAGTAAATCGTGGTTATAAAAGTTTATCCCCTATCATAACCAGATATTATGGTTAATAGTGGTTAAGAATGGTGAATAATGGGGGATAATTTACAGTGCTATCTATATGTTAATAGTGGTTAATGAAGCAGTTAGTGGTGGTTGATAGTGGGGGACAATAGAAATTATTGTTAATAGTGAAGTAATGTTTAATGATTATTTCTAGTGTTTACTAGTAGTCAATAATGGTCAATGATCATTAATGAACGCAAAGTTTAATGATTAGTAATGGTTAATGATTAGTAAGGGTTGATTGTATATACATATATATATATATGAATTAATCATGCACAGCCTAATGAAGCAGTCAATAGTGGTTATCAGTCGTAATTGACAGTGACCGGGTTGGAGGGGCATTTACAACAATAGGTGTTTCTCTAGCCATTGGGGTACCCCCAAATCATCCAGTTTATTAACAGTAACAAACCTTTCATTTTTTGGGTTCCCTATCTTAAGAAACCACCATATAGGGGATTATTTCATGATTTATAGTGGATAATCAACAAATCAGCAAATGTCTATAGTGCATATAGGGGATATACCAAGCATGTGGTGGATACATGGATGGTTTCTTTCTACAAATAACCAATAGAGGGTGGTCTTATAAGGATTAATAATGGGAATACACCAACTGTTGGGGATCTAGCTTTTAATCACGACACAGGAAATTCACCTTCTTGTAACACCAAACAAGAATTTAATGGCCACATGTTGAAATAACAAAGTGCATGACTGCTTTATAGTTGGACATTCGATGATCTCACCTTCCATGACAAGAATCTGTCCCCCTGTGCGTTCAGCATTTCTTTGTTTTGCCCTGTCTCACTTGTTCCTAGCGGCCCCCCCAGCCAGTGCCACCAGCATCCCCAGAGTGGGCAAAACAAAGTTCCCAATCCATGTCACCGATCACTAGTTGCTCGATGTCGAGGTCTCAGTGGTTGGAATCCCCAGCATGCCACCAAGGTGACGACTTGCCCTCCAGTTTCTGAGTTTTCAGATTGGTCATGGAATCAATGGTAACATGTGGCTAAGCACCAGTGAATGGTTGATGAATCTCTGTATCTATATCTATATATCTATATATATATATTTATACATGTAAATATCTATGTAGATCTTGATTCTACAGTGGTCATTATTTAGATTCATTGACATCGCCTCAATATTTTTCGCAGTGACTAGCGCGATAAACTTTCACTTTGTCACACTGATGGATGTACATAGCCATTGCATCCAATAAGACTGAGGTAGAACGGAAGCTGTGCAAATTTTTGTTGGCTGCCTCAACCGTCGCTCCGCACTTTTTGGATCGCAGCTGTTTTCGGATGTGAGCATCAACTTTTTGATTTGCGCGCCTAGCCCGCAGGGAAAGTCATCACTTTCCGAATTCTTTAAGTCTTCCTGAGTCCTCCTGGATTCGGCGCAATGAATCCAGATAACTTGGTTGTGTGGATCTGCCTCGCACTGTCTCTTATCATAGGCGCCCTTGTCATTTGTACGCTCTGCCAGCAGCAGCGGCCTTCACATGTGCAGATCCAGAACATTCTGAACGCTCAGATGGCGGCAAGCTCCATCAAACCAGGTGAGAGCGTTGTCTTGGGCTTGGTCATTGAAACCGATGATTGGCGGAGCCCTATGAAAGGGGTGGTTTGACCCTGGTTGATGGATGAGTATGCTGAATAAAGGTAAGTGATGAAAAGACAAATCAACCTCTAGACCCGTGTTTTTTCCAACGTCCTCATGGACAGTCACATCTGGAAACGCCGCCATGTGGCTGGCAACCCTGTAAAGCCATGACTTGGAACCACAACCACGAGCAAGAGGGAAGCATCGGGGAACGATAGTAAAGGAGTAAAGAAGAGGTTGAGTCTGGGCACCGGGAACCACAAACGTTTTTAGTCCCCTAAAAGTAGAACGGCATCCGCATTTAGACCTTGAACATTCTGGTTGGAAAGCGCAACACTTGGACACCGGTAATATCAACGTAGATCAGTATTTGGCAATATAACCATTGTTTTTCCTATAGTTTTGTTGGTTACTAACCCCACTATTGATGGTTAATATTGACCCATAGCCATATGAACTGACTTCTTAATGTGTTCCTTTCATTGCGGCCGTGTGCAAGGGGCACCTCTCAACGCTCCGGTTTCCTCACACAAACCTTCAAATTGGGAACCTTCAGTTCCAGGGTTGTTTACCATGGAAGATCAGAAAAGACAGCGTTTGCATCTGCAATAACTTGGGTCTACTTTCCCTAAGTTATTCGGGGTACCTGCATAATATGCGCAGAGTTTTACATACCACTGTCGATGTAATTTGTACATTTTCGAAATTATGAAACCACATGGTATCATTGGTGCGAAAGCACATGGTATCTTGGACAGCAGCACACTACACTTCTTTTGCCCCATCATCCCCCACGCTGCGTTGCGTAGATCACATGTGGGTTCCAAGCCCTGATGTCTTAAGAAAAAATCAGTGATTGGACCCCAGGATAAGCTCCAAGAGTGTTACATGTCCCCACCTCCAAAATCAAACTCATTGTGAGTCGTCGTGGCGTTAAATAGAATAAACACAACCTTTCAAACCCCAGAAAACGAAAGATGGCACATTAGCAAATCAAACTTTAGATTCGTTCCCTCAAAGACTTTTTTCTTTCCTCGCAATTTTTCTAGTTTCTTTTGTTTCTGTGTTTTTTTTCAGTTTCTTCACATACATGCATATATATATATATATGTTATGTAAATACATATTGATGAAACAATAAATAAGCAAATAAATAAGTAAATAAATAAATAAATGCATAAATGAACAGGTAAATAAATGTATATATATATATAAATATAAATATAAATTTATATCATATATACACATACAAATATAGTCCTCTCATTTCTCATTTCTTTGCGAAGAACCCTACGAATTTCCAAACAAAGATCAGTTTTGACAGTTTTTGTACCGAGGACTCGAAGCGCAACCCATCCCTCCTGTCATACTTTTATCAAGAACGTTGCCATTTGCCACTTCAACCCTTCGAACATCATAAGCCCAAAGGTGACACATCAGAACATCAAGCGTTTGGGTGTTTCCTCCATTTTCTTCTTGTGCATTTCATCGCTTTCTTTCACTTTCCAGTCATCATTTGTTATCGACCTTTCATTTTTTCATAGTCCTTTCATCTTCAATGATTTTCCTTTCATGTTTTCAAATTTCCCGCCTTTTATATTCGCTGAGTTTCCTTTGGTCTCCTTTTGTTGTCTGATCATGGACACTATGATGCCGGCCCTCCTACAAGATCAAGGGTGCTCCCTGGAACTAGCTCCAAAAAGTGCGTGGAATTGGGATAATCAAACACTGCAATAAAGGCCTATCACCATGGCATGGTCGACCAGCTTGCCTCACGTCGTTTAGCTTGTCACCAACTGACGGCCTCAGGTGGAGCACCAACTGACGCCTCACGTGGAGCAGTAGGAAATGTCACACTCGGCGCTTCGAATGAGACGGAGAAGTGCTTTCTTTGTTCCGAGGAAGTTGCTGGGCAGAGCTGTCGCGAGCTGCGTTGCAACTGCAGAGTTGTTGCGCATGTTGATTGCTTGGAGAGCTGGTGGGAGCAAACTGCACCATCAAGACCAGAACGAGAAGTCAAATCTGGAGTTCTGCAGCTGGAATGCCCCAAGTGTGGCAGGAGCCAACGCATCCCTAGGAAGTTTGAAGATTGGGGGTTGCAGGTCATCAAAGGCAAGAAAGAGACCGAATGGATCTAGTGCTATCAACCAGGAAGAATCCAAACGACACATGTCTTCTTTGTGGAGATGTAGATGCGGCCGAAGATGATTGTAGCAAGCTGTGTCGCAAGTGTGCACTTGTTGCCCATGTCCACCGCATGAAGCTGGAGGTGAGAGCCAATCCATCCTCGGGCATGAACTTACCCGCCCAGTCGGAAGAGCCATTGTCCACTTTCTATCCTCAACTGGCGCAGCTCCAGGGTGATCAAGTGATCAAAGATTGGTTGGAGTCGAGGACGCCAAGTGGATGACTGCAAGTCCGCACCTGCCCAGTGTCTTCCTGGTACATCCTTGGCCAAGAGCCAATCCTTTCGTGGACACTTCATGCCTATCCATGTTGCGGGCAAGAGCCGTTTTGCATGGATGGATCCATTTTTAAGTGACTGGCACAAGATCACTGAGTGATCAAAGAGTGTTATTTTTCGCAGCTGGGACCGGGGCAAGTTGCATCAACTTGCTCGGCAACCAAGTGCTCCAACAGGTGTACAGCAAAAGGTGGTGACCATGGCTAATATGCGAGACGCGGCAGTGAATATTGATGAGAGATCCATCATCATGAGCTCGCAATGTTCGACATTGTAGAAATGACCAGCTATGTATTTATCCCTGGTGATTTGAACATCACTTTTGTCACATCAGTTTACAAAACAGTCAATCTAGCTGAGGCTCACCATTGCCTGGAAACTTCCGTTTTTCTTAGCGTTGACACCAGCGCTCACAGTGAAAAAGATGGCCCAGGGCCCAGGGGGAGACCGATGGATTCTGATGGAGAGTCCAATCTGTCAGTGCATGAGGGTTTCTCAAAATATGGAACCCAATACATGGTTGGTTTTCTATTGAGGATGGATAGTAAAGGATGATTTGGGGTAACCCTACTTTGAGAAACCACCACATAGCCAAACGAACAGGGGGCAAACCAAATAGTGTTGATTGCTTGACCTGCGGGAGGACAAGCAACAAGAATAGGAACATTTCCAAGGTGTATAGCAAGCTTGTTTCTGGGGTGACAACCCAACTGATTGGTTTCTTGATTGCAATCGAGGACAAGATTATCACTTCCTGTATGTATGTATCATTAAGCGTCATTAACCACTATTAAGAACAATTGGTTTGTACAATATATATTTGTCATCGTCTATCCTGACGGTCAACCCATTTCAGATCAATCAACAAGTGGGACGGACGCATAAAAAACATCAAAAACAAACTGAAGAATTGAGTGCAAATCAGTAAAAGGCAATGGCTACTGTGGAAAAGCAAAAAGAATGGCAGGAAACAATGGGAAATCCGCGGGAAGTAGCGACCAAAAAACCCGAACAGATCTACACCCTGCACTCCTTTGATTGCTGATGCAGCCAGTTATTTGGCTGTGGCTTGGTAGCGCCGAGGAAGCTGACTTGCACTTTGACCAGTTGACGCTGCAAGATTTCCATGGCACCTGGGGAGAATTACTGGAGAAGCTGAGAGGAAACTACACTCGGAAGATCACCCAGGCTGGGGGGTTTCTCAGGCCATGAGGCACCCCAAAATGGTTGGTTTATAGTGGCTAATAATGATTCATAATAAGGGATAAGTTCAGCAACAATAATGGTTAAACAACTAATAGTTGGTTTGTTACTATAAATTGTTAAAACGCTGGATGATTTAGAAGCACCGCTATTTTGAAAACACCCAAACATGTCGTTGCTGCTGTTGGGTTTGTGTCTTGGACCAACCGTTACCAACCTTTGGACTCGACACAAGCTCCGAAAGCGACATGTTGATGATTGCCCGAATCTGTGGGTGGAGCAATGTGATCAGGACACCGAGGGTGTTTTTCTTGGTTCCCAAAGTCCTGCAAGGGGGGGTCGTTTGCAATCATTTGTTGTCCAGAATTATTTCATGGCTAACCCAGTGATGTAATCCAACAGCTTAGTCATAGTCACATCCAGGGTCACCTACTTTACCCAAATGAGCTAGCAAGCGATGCTCAAGGGTCAGTGGCTGCGACTGAAATGGGTGTTTCTCAAAGTAGGGGTACCGGGGTACCCCCAAATCATCCAATAGTATTCATTATTAGCAATAAACCACCCATTCTTGTTGGTCCTTCATTTTAAGAAACCACTATATAAGTGTAATCCAACGTTGCTCAGCAACCTGGCACTGCTTGGCACCATCGAACCTGTTGTTGTCCAACAGACTGCCTAATCAAAGTCTGCGATGCAGATCACACTGGGATTTGGGGCGCTGTCAAGGATCTGAATCCGTGGGAAAAGCAGCGGTTTTTTGGGATACGAAAGCAGCATGGACTCCACTAGCATGGTTTTCTGTTTTAATTGTTTGATTTTGCGCGACTGTCGGTTGGATCGCTCATGCTTTTGTCTAGTACTACGAATGGTCTTTCTTCCTTGGATGTTCAGCTGGGGCGAACAAGTCGCAGGTACGCCAAAGAGACGAAGATCAACCATTTTGACGTTTCGTCCATCTTGAAAAAGGATGGGAATTCCTCCTAAGAAGGGAAAGGAAACCCATGGCGTGAAGGGTCTTACTAAATAGAAAATCCCATGGTTTCCTATAAAATCCCATGGTTAATGTCGAAACTATCAGATTTTTGCGTCGCCTGTTGCTCCATCCATTCCGGGTGCCTTTTGACAGGCGCTACCGAAGCTCTTCGGAAACCTGTCAGTTGAGGGAAAGAACCTTAGCTGCCATATCCATGCTGAGCAGTGACTCAGGATCCAGGATACGAAAGCGAACAGTAGCTACAAGTAGCTACAAGTAGCTACCCTAGTGATTTTGTCCATCATTCCTTGGAAAAGATATGGAGAGCTTGTGATTCCATGAAGCCTCGAATTGAAAGTTTCAACAAGTATGTAAGAATGGATTCTTGTGTATAACTATGGTTCTATGTATGGCATGGTTAATCTATTTTCAGTCTTTGGTTCTGTCTATGGTTAAGCAGTTGATCGATCGTTTTTTTCTTTTATGCAATCCAGTGGTTGATCTGTGATTATAACCTGTTAATTACCATGGTTATTGGAACCACCAACTCTTCTTCATCTATTCTAGTTACAAGTTATCACAATCACATTAACAAGTATTGATATTAGTATTGATACTTCTACTGATATTATCAATGATTTATCGCAATTGTCAAGACTTGCTAATCTTTCCATCTATAAGTTATCATCAGCACACAACTGTTAATCTTTATAATAACCGGACCTATCTTCGCAAACTTATCATAACTTATCATGACTTCATCTGTGATCACAACTGGTCTGCTTATTGCCCACCATTATATACTAACCATTATCAATGGAGTTATAACCCTTGAAAAAACCTACCGAAACCCTTTAAATTCCTATGAAAGCTGATCAAAACCTGATAAAACCCCCAAAAAAACGTTTAAAAACCCTTTAAAACCTAACACCCCTATAAAACCTTAAACCCTATAAAACCTTAAAACTCTTTAAATCTTCCCAAAAAAAAAGACTTCCAAAGAATCCTTTCCCCCAAAATCTCACGGGTCACTGGAGCCACTGGGCTCCGCCGAGGACGCTGCGCGAGGCGGCCTTCTGCAGCGCCTCGTCGTCCCTGGCGATGCTGCGCTTCGGCGGCGTGGCCACGGGCGCGGTGTGCGGCAGCGTGGCTGGCGGCGTGGCCACGGCGGTGAAGGCGTCGCTGCGCAGGGGCCAGGAGCTGCGGCGAGGCCGGGGGGGCAGGGTGGTGGGGTGGGAGGTGGGGTGAAGGCCAGGTGGAGCGGAGGGAACTTGGGACTTTGGAGGATGACTAACTAAGTTATGCGACATTTTTTTTTGGTTATAAGTATTTATGATTTATGACTATTTGTGATTTCTATATGACTTTATAACTATTTATAACTCCACCTGGCCCTATGTAATAGTTATAATCTATAGAATTTACATAGCCATGTAGATTCTAGCTATCATGATAGCTATTTATAATCTTTTAAGTTATAGCCAGTTGTAGCTTGTAACTTAAGAGTTAAAAGAAATAACCAAGGTTTCAAAATATCAAAGACTTTGAAACAAAGAGTTGGAGACAAGGAATGACTCAGAGATGATAAGAGTCGTCACACGGCACAAGTCAAATTGGAAGAATTGTTTGCGGCGTTTTTGGTCATGTTTTAAAGGTGAATCAGGACAAATGTTGGAATACACATGCGTACATATTCAAAGACAGGTAGGTTTGTAGACGCACACTTCCAGATATGCAAAGACGGCGGGGCATAGATCTATATAGAGAACAATCATCAAATATTCACATATGGTACCTTTGTTTGCAGATGTTTTCAAATTGAGAGATACACATTATCGATCTTTGGATTTGTGCTTGCCAACTTAGGCTGATTCATATTTATACCTTCTCCAGACACATGAATGCATGTGTATATACATACGCAGATCATGCATAGAGATGAACATCAACAAGTATTTTTGCATCTAGAAGTAAAGGTGTGTAGATATCAGCGATCACGGATTTCTTCAGAATTTCATGCAGCTTTAAGTATAGGCATTACCCAAGCATAGATATGGGTATGGGCTATTACCATCTCGTCAAACACGAATACGTCCGTGAACATGCCAGCAAAGAGAACTCTGCTGATTTTTTGAATGTTTGATAATGCCATGTGTGGGTGAACTGTTAGACTCCAACAGTCATTTGAAGGCAGAAGCGCAAAGAAATATAGCATGGTGAAACGATGCCGGAGGTCAAGATTGGAACCTCAAACAGAAAAAAGAGCAGATACTTTAACCGGGAAGCTTTAAAAGCCAAGTTTTAATAGGTAAACCAGCTAGAAATGGCGGATTTTCCACCTCCAGGTTAGTCTGCCAGAGGGTATTTTTCTGGAACCCAGCATGTTGCTTGTGACTGCACAGACTCAAAGCGGAACTTGGATCGAAATAAGTTGCACCTCCTGGCCAATATTCAGCACCAGCAGCAGCAAAAGCGGTGGTGGTGGTGGTGGTGGTGGTGGTGGTTGTAGCAGTGGCAGTAGTAGTCAAGAGTAGAAGTTGTATTTGTTTGTTGGACTGTTTTCTTGAATCTGTGGTATTTTCAGAAGTGCTTGGTTGCGTGTCCATTGATGGCCAAAAGCAATCTAAATTGTAGAGACAAAGCGCAGTTGCGATTTTGGCAATGTACATATACACATGGATAAATAGATGTATAAATAGATAAGTAGACGGTTAGATGGATGGATGGATAGATGGATGGATAGATAGATGGACAGACAGACAGACAGATAGATAGATAGAGAAAGAAAGAAACACGCAACACTGGGGCATGTAAAAAGTGCTGAGGGTCGAATCAATATCAAATGGTGGATGGGGGGACTCCAGCTTTCCTCTTTCTGAAGGTCAAATTGCGCGCATGAGCTATATCCAATATTTATGGCTATTGACCTGAGGATTGCTATAAAATTTTAAAATTGGTTCGTACGGACCACAACATCAACTATACTGACAGCCTGGTGTTCCACCTCGTGCTACCAGCAGGTTCCAGCGACGAAAATTCGCCTGAAGGCTACCGTAACCTGGAAGAAGCGCTATGAAGGTGGTGTCAAGAAGAGCCTTTGTTTCTTTGATGTCTCAATGAACCACTGGCTTTACATATGCAGATCTACCTTCGTAGATTAAGATGTTATCTTTAGATAAACATGAAACAGTTAATTCCTATGTATCCAGTAGTACGATTTGATAGATCATGCCATATGCTACATGTCGATATATGTGGATGCGTAGGTATCATTTGCAGTTTCTTCTGGCGAATCCACCATTCGCGGATGATTTGCGTGATTGCAGAAGTGCACTGCTTATGTCCAGAAGAATTTCCACTGGGTTTACCTCCAAACCTGACCAAAAGTCAGGACTCCATGGATGTTTACGGTTGCCCGATGGCGAAGGCTGTACCTATGTAAGGTTGCACATGAATGTCACTTCCAAACAAGATGTTCGATTTCGGCTCTGTGGCTATCTGAACATCAGGGGTTAGACACGGTTTGATGGGTGCTTGATCAGTCACTGCCATTATCCGTGGTTCTCTTGGGTTCTCTGCGTATGAGAATACCCATTCGCGACCTCTACTGTTGGTTCTAAATATCCTCTCGTACCCGTGCTGGTTTGCCAATATCAGACATCACTGAACCATTGTAGGTCGCAAAATGTGCGAAGTTATTCCACATCAGCATCCTTCAAAACATGAGAATGGCGATTCCACGACGCAGTTTCAACATATTGCAATGGAATGCCCGAGGCTTCGGCGACCTGACCCGTGGCCTCGTCAACTTGGCCTCGGAGCGCGGGCGCCGCGTGGCCGGGACCTACGACGACCGCAACGAGGCGGCGGCGCCCACGGTGGCCACTGTGGCGGCCGGCTCTGTGGCAGGTGCGACCGCCGTGGCAGGTGGAGTTGGACCGTGCTTGGCTTGGCTTAGTAGATGGCACCTTCAACCATCCTCATTTGGGAGTAAACCTGACCACTGACATCCTTGAATATTCAAGTCTATTCTTTATCTTGTGGAAGAATCTTAAAAGAGTCATTGTTGGTTGATTCTTGATAGTCATGTGATTGTGTATTGGGGTTTGGAGGCATGCTGAAGTGCTAGGATCCACTTCGATGCTTCACTGCTCAACAGGTTCTTAACTGGTGGTTCAGTGATAATTGATGGTTCGCTGCCGGATAGCGGACGGTTTGTCGAGGGTCAATAGATGGTTAACTGATGCTTCTCTGCTGGTCAACTGATGGTTTGTTTAAGGCAGTTTAAGGTTTATTCTGAACAGATGGTTTCGATGGATGGTTCAGTGCTGTTTAAGTGTATCAAGAGCTGCTTTAGTGAATGGTTGATCCGTCTAGTTCATGGTTTACAAACGAAAAGATGTTAGAGTTGTTTCCCTAACGGTTTATCCAGTTGGTGTTTTCTCGTTTAGATCTACAGCTGGTATTGTTGGTGTGTACCTGGTTTAGTTCATGGTTTATATCTGATGCTTTACTTTCTTCAATGTTTAAGTGTAGCTGGTTTGTTCATGTGAAGTAAAGCAGTAGCCCCTGATGGTTTATATTCAGCTTGACTTTTTTGTTAATGTTTAACCACTAGTAGCAAATGGTTCGCACAAACTACTGGACAGTTGCTGATGGTTTAATCAACCGTTAAACCACTGATGTTCAACTCAAGCATTATTGTTGGTTAAAATGCCCATTATTGACCATTATTAGTGATTATAGCCGCTATAAAACCACTGATGGTCAATGTTTAACATCAGCTAGCCTGGTTCTGATAGTATTGACCCCAAGCCAAACCACTGATGGTTAATGTTTGCTGCTGGTTACTGATGGTCAATGTTTAGCTGATGTTCAACTGTTCACTGTTTTTAACCATTATTGTTGGTTAGTACCCTCTATTTATTATCCCACATTATCATGGTATTGTTAATGGTTCACTGACTCATTAGTCCCTACTAACCATGGTTGACCAGGTGGTATGGTTAATGTTTAGTAGGTTGGTTAGTAGGCTTGGTTCACTGCTACCATTATTGGTATTAAACATTAACCAGCTATTATTGGTTGCTTCAACTGATGGGGGATGATAACTAACAATTATTGATGGTTCACTGATGTTCTCAGCATATTGGTTGGTTAATATTTCTGATGGTTCATGTTTCTCTGATGTTCTCAAGTGTTGGTTCACTGCTACCAGGTGTGGCATCCTATGCCTACGAGACCCGTATGGTGTCCTCCACGGTGGGAGCCACCATTTGTGGCACCGTGATGGCGCCCTTGGGACCGCTTGGAGTAGGCACGCCATGGGGAGCTGCTGGAAGGTCCACCAACGAGTCGTTAGACCAGCTTACTAGTGGGTTTCTACTGAAGTTCTGCTGAAGTTTGACCTTTTGTCATAGTTTCTATCATTTTTAGGCTTGGTGGTGTTTCAAGTTGGGTATACTTTCTATCATTTTCAGGGTTGTCAGTGTTTGTTTGCAGACACAAGCAATCAAACCAGAAAAATTCGAAGGGGCTAATCCTCAGTCGTTCACCGATCCAAAATTGCGGTCGATGCAACTTAGAAAGACCGGATGAAAGGGACGTGATGATCCTGGTGTTGATGGTGAGGGTGAAAAGAATCATGAACAAGAAGTGATGAGCCATGATGATGAGCTGCAAAGAGTGATGCTGCTGATACTAAAATTTGCCAGCCCCCCAAACATGGTTGTCCGCCAGTTTTTTTTCCCCAACCTTTTGTCCCTCATGATGTTGGGAATTCCGAGGGACAAACACACTGATTAAGCCACGAACCATCAGCGAAGCATCAATTAATCATCATTGAGCACAATTATTGACCATCCATGACTATCATGAAACATCAATCATCATCGATCTTTCAACGGATTTCCATAATCATCAAAGCATGAAATCTTTAAACATGAATCATCAACTAAGCATGGAAATCGATCATCAAACCATCGACTAAGCATCAATCTTTGAAGATTTCCATGCAAAAACCATCAAAGCATCAAACCTTTTCATCCAACCATCGACAAATCGCAACACAACCAGGACCTGCCGCCATCCTGCCGCCCTGCGAAGCCCTCAGGCACCGGCATGGCCGCTGGCAGCACAGCGGGGCGCCGCGTGTCAGAGTGCCTGGGCCAGGCCTCGTCGAAGGTGTCCGAGATGGTGAGCACCACAGTGGCGCAGGGCAAGGAGCACTGGGCCCCCGTTGGATGTGGACCAGTTGGAAGTCCTGTTGGACGAGTCGGGAGTTAAAGTGATGGGGTGTGACTGTTCCTTGAGATATCTTGACATGTCTCGAGATATCTTGAGATATCTTGATATATCTTTCAATGTCTTGACATATTTTGATGTGTCTTGACCCATATTATTGATATGTCTTGAGATGTCTTGACCTATATTGATATATCTTGATATGTCTTGATATTTCTTGATATGCCTTGATGTTTCTTGATATATCTTTATGTACCTCAAAATGTCTTGATTTATCTTGACATGTCTTGATATGTCTTATATATTGTGATTTGTCTTGATATATATATTTGATATGTCTTGATATATCTGGATTTGTCTCGATATTGATATATTTTGAGATGCCTGATATGTCTTGATATGTCTTGATATATCTCAATTTGTCTCGATATATCTTCATATGTCTTGCTGAAACGTGATATGTCGTGATATATTTTGAGATGCTTGATATATCTTGATATGTTTCGACATTTCTTGATCAATCGTAATTTGTATTGATATATTTTGATGTGTCTTGATTTGTCTTGACATATCTTGATATATCTTTAGATATTTTGAAATATCTTGATATGTTCGGAATGGAATCGGTGCTGTGGCAAGCTTTTCCGAGACCGAGGTTCCAGGTTCTTAGTTTGCCAGGAATGTCACAAGAACAATATTGCTACGAGGCTAGTGATTACGGAAACAGTACTGGGGATAGTATTAAAAGCGCGGGATGTTGCCAATGTCACCGACACTTGTTCCAAATGTGGACTGGTTCGTCAATCGAACATACCTTGGACCTGTGCATAGCAATGGATCACAGAGCATGATCCAAGTTCCAACATACTTCCAGGACATGTCCCTGAACGGCAGTCGGATGCAAGCTTGATTTGGCACTGCAGGATTTCGGGCTATATATCGGACTGTCTTTAGATGCTATCACAAGAAAAATATGAGTCAAACCCCACGGTAAACTGCACACCAAACGGCCGTTCTGGCGGCCACAGGACAAATTATTCTCAATTCCAAGTAAGTTGCGGTTTATCCCTGTGGCCCATCCAATGAAGAGTGGTTTCCTTTATGCAAATGCTTGCATGGTTTGTCCTTGACCCATCAAAGTTGTAGGAGCAGCAACCTAGGGTCCTGCAGAACCCCCCTTTGGGAATGATAGGATCCGTTTTGATGATGTATTTATTGTAAGCTGAGAGTTACAAGAGAAACGGGCTGCCGAGAAAAATCAAAAAGGGATTGAAGAGAAAAAAATAATCTCCAGGAATGCGTATATGTAGAGGTACCATCCATGTCATTGCTTCTTTGTTTCACCAAGGTATATGATATTCTAGCATACATGCGCGCACATTTTTCTAGTTCCTTATCGTAGCATGGGCAATACATACAAACACATGTGCATATGCGAGATCTGACAGATGTATATACAGAGACAGCCCTGGATGTCCAGATATGTTCGAGGCTCCCCTTCATCAGAATCCATGTGGTGAATCTTTGGGATCCAGAACGAGAATACTTGCTATTCAGGATTAGTAGATTTGGACGTCCTGATACGGTGATGCTTCGCAGTGGTGCATCATGGTCAACCATCATCAAAGTACAGTTCATGATGGTGATGGCTAAAAATCCAACCACTTCTTGAATATTATAAGTTGACTCATCAATCATGGCGAAATCATGTTTATAATAACTTGGTTTATTTATTATAAGTTACTTTTTAACTATTAAAAGTTGATATATGGTTCCAAAAACCCTTGGGATCTTTCCAGGAGTCCCGCAACGGGGGCGATGACGGCTACCGTTTCGGTGACTTCACCCGCGGTGTGCTGCGTGCGGGCCGCGAGCAACGGGAAGGAGCTGATCCAAGCAGCGCCAGCAGCGCCGGCAGCGGCGGCGGCTACAAACCGGGCGATTTCACCCGGGGACTCTGGAAGACCTTACGCAAGTGAAGTCAACTGCTGAGCGACTCCAGTGTCCCTTGGTGGTGACTGAGATGGTGCTGGCGGGATTGTAAGTAGCTGATCAGCCGGGCTTTCCACCTTAAAATCGGGGCACAATTTGTCAGGAAAGCTAGCATCAGCTAACTGAAGTTGCTCTTGCTTCAGCAAGTAATTGGCAGGGACAGGATTTCCAAAGGTCACAAATAATTGAATAATTCAATGCTCCCCCCGCTAGGCTCAATTCCCCCCAGGGTCGTTTTTTTGTCGCACTACAGCTTTCACCTGTTGCGGTTTTCTTCAACAAAAATGAATGCATGCTTTATCGTTGTTCGTTTCTCCAGTCAGGTCAGTTGCCATGCTTTCGTCACCCTTGGCCTCAAGTGTCGGATGGGCCCCTTGAGCTTTTCTCAGGCCGTCTGATTAGCAAGAGCCTGAACCGCAATTCGGGTGTGGTCACTCTGATGACCTGCGCCTACATGGCATGCAATTCATTGTTGTGCGTCCACAGCGTCGCAGATGGCAATTGTGTTGTGGGGTTTTTGGGTTTTGCCGACGACCGTGCCTGCTTAGCTGCTGTTGGGCATTGAAGCTCGACAGTCTGTGCTGACCAGTTCTGGGCTGACTATCTTCCAGCGTGTAAAGATGGCTGGTCTTTTTTTTCACGAAGGCACAAGGAGTTCCCTCCTCGCCCTGAATGGGAAAAGACAATTGGATTTTACAGTTTAAGAGCAGGTTCAAGGAGGTGGAGCCACAGTTCGGTCATGCATGGTCATCCGAAAATCGCCCCACGCCAACGCTCTGCCACTTCATTGGTATTGGTGGTTCTTTTCAAAGAGCATCTTGTGTTCTGAAATGACCCTCTTGGGCTCCTTGGGCTTAGTGGTTTGCTAGGCCTGGCCAGCGCCTGGGCCATTTTAAATTAGGGCATTCAAGGGAGTGCCCAGACAGCAAAGAGTTGGAGATTCGAGAAGAGCCTTCAGCAATTCGGGAGATGGTCACATAGCAGGCTGATTACCTATCTACCCTTGCAAAGTGCGTCCACGACGTTGTAGAACCTGTATTGCTGGAGTTGCAGTGTCAAGGTGCAAAAGTAAAAAACCTGACTTGCTCAAACTACTTACAAATATACTGACAAATGACAGACGATTTACAAAGAAATAACTTCGTATGCACTTGTAGCCCATTCTCTTTTTTTCGTTCTTTCTTTTTTTCCTTATATATATTCTTTTTTTTCATTTCATTCTCTCCTATTCTCTCTTTCATTTATTTAAAAAGGCGGCGACATAACTTTATATATATATATATATATATATTAAAATATAATATATATTTTATATTTAATTATTTATATATATATATATATTTAAATATAATATATATAATAGATAAATAAATAATTACTTTACTTCGAGTGATCCCCACCATGACATTTTAAATCAGCTTGTTGACTGTACTTTTGTCTGCATATCAACATGTCAGTCGGCAGACATGTAACTAGCTGAGCCGATCATTGATTTCACCTGGCACGTTGTTATGCATATTAGTCTGTCATACAATATATAAACATGTTAATTGGCAGTGTAAAGTACACTCCAGAGCTCTTAATATGTTTGCTTAAACATGCCCAAATATGGTAGTGAACTACCTGAACCAAAGCATTTGCTTTACCTGGCAGGTTATTATACATGTCAGTTTGTTAAACAACATATTAACATGTCAGTTGGCAGTATGAAGTACACTCCAGAGCTCAACACATTTGCTTAAACATGCCTAAACATGACAGTGAATTACCTGAGCCAAAGCATTAGATTTACTTTAACATGCCCAAATATGGCAGTGAACCACCTGAGCCAAAGCATTTGCTTTACCTGGCAGGTCATTGTACATGTCAGTCTGCCAAACAGCATATTAACATGTCAGTCGGCAGAAATATGCAGTGCTTGCAATAAAGACCCTTCAATCAGGCTGATTGCCCGGCCATCCGGAAAATAATGTTGCCCAGACACGGTCTGCTTGAAATGGAAAAGAAAACAAAAAAAGGCCCTGACCTTTTTGTAGAGCCCCGCCGTAAACCCCTCCAGTCTGTTATATCAACATTCTTTCTGACTTTCTTTCTGACATATCTTTTGAGATTTTCTCTGACATTCTTTCTGGCATATCTTTTGACATTCTCTGTGACATCTCTTCTGACATTCTTTCTGACATATCTTTTGACATTCTCTCTGACATATCTGAGGACATTTATGCTGACATATCTTTTGACATGTATATGGACATTCTTTCTGGCATTTTCTGACATATCTTATGATATTCTTTTTGACATCTCTTCTGATATTCTTTCTGACATTCTTTCGGACATTTCTTTTGATATATCTTCTGACATTCTCTCTTCTTTCTGATATTCTTTCTGACATTCTTTCTGACATTCTTTCTGATATATCTTCTGACATTCTTTCTGACATTCTTTTTGACATATCTTCTGATATTTTTTCTGACATTCTTTCTATATTTTCTGACATTCTCTCTGATATTCTCTCTGACATTCTTTCTGACATTCTTTCTGACATTTCTTTTGACATATCTTCTGATATTTTCTCTGACATTCTTTCTGTCATCTCTTCTGACATTCTTTCTGACATATCTTTTGATATTCTCTCTGACATTCTTTTTGACATATCTTTTGACATTCTTTCTGAGATATTTTTTGACATTCTCTCTGACATTCTTTCTGACATCTCTTCTGACATTCTTTCTGACATATCTTTTGATATTCTCTCTGACATTCTTTCTGGCATATTTTTTGACATTTTTTCTGACATGTCTTCTGATATTCTTTCTGACATATTTTTTTGCCATTCTTTCTGACATTCTTTCTG
>VSDK01014533.1:170429-184596 GCA_009767595.1 Symbiodinium kawagutii | reverse complement strand
ACTACTGCTACAAAGACTAACAACAACCACAGCAACAGCAACAACAACAGCACCACCACCACCAACAACAAACAGCACCACCACCACCACCAACAACAACAGCAACAACAACAAAACAACAACAACAACAACAACAACAACAACAACAACAACAACAACAACAACAACAACAACAACAACAACAACAACAACAACAACGTCAACGACGACAACGAGGTAGCCAGCTAAAACAACGAGGTAGCCAGCTACAACAATGCCGTCCTCATCCTTTCGCTGGCCTCGAACAGCTTAGCATCCTGATGGAGAGGATAGGCCTGAGCCGGATGCTTGTATGCAAAGAATTGGTATGATGGCCAACGGCGGTCAATCATGGTCAATGATACTGGCACATTTTGGTTAATACCCTTTGGTAAACTAACCTGGCAAGGGCAAATCACTATTTTCGATAGGAAACCTGGGAAAGCAGCTATGAATGGTCGATTGTCCGTTGTCAGTTTAGTTTACCCAAGGGTAGCGGTCTATCGTGGTCGGTCCCCAGACCTGTTTGTGCTGCCTTGCGGCCTGTGGTTGCAATCTGCCGTCGGATTTGTCTTCTTAGCCGTACTATGGTTGTGAGCCGGTGCCCATTGACAAGCAGGAGAAACGCGGGAGTACCTTGGACCGCTAAGACACTCAAAGAAGATTAGTGGCTTTGTTGTGAGACCTCGCATTCCCCGTCAGGTGTTCATTTTGATTATCTGGTTGGCTTGGTCAAACCTGAAGGGCTTTCCCTTCCCATTCCTGTTGACATTGAGCATGAGGGACTAACAATTGTCCGCCAAATGGATCACTCTTGACATGATGCAAAATACAAACACTATCGCAATCTGGGCCACCACATGGGAAAATATGGCTGCGTGCCACGATGACATGGTCGCCTTGGGTCATTTCTGTTCCTTTGTTTAGTTCTGCCTGCCGTAATGGCCAGCGCATGCCAACTGACTGTGGCGCGAGGAGTCAATAGTGGTCATTAGGTCAAACGGATTTAGAAATGATGGGGAGTCAATAATTATTGGATAAGAATTATGATTTATCAAACATGGATTGGATGTAAAATGTGGTGAAGCAGTGAAGAAAAGGGATATACATATATATAGATTGTCTGGCGGGCTTTGATTGGATCAGCAATTATGGGATTGCGAAACCAAGACCAATCAGACCAATACAAACCGTTAGCAAATCAACATTTGATAATCATCAAAATGCTCATCTGTATTCTCAAAGGAGACGACAATCATTTGATAGCTGCGACTACATCACGAACCTCGTTCACGGCCGATCTTCGCCAGGTTTCACTCAGATTCACACCGTTCGAACATTTCCCCAACATCAATCATCATCTGACTATCGGTCAAAACTCGCTAGATGCAAAAATAAAAGAATCTGCCAACCCACTCGGTTTATCAACTCCCATTAAAGGAAAAACCCATCATGGTAACCGTGGGCATCGTCAGTCACCAAGAAATGAGGCTCTTGGTGTTGTACGATTGAGAATTCGCTGGAAAAAACTAGCGATGAGTCGCATAATGAAGTGCAGGGTGTGTAACTCGGTCCCCAGGCTGTACTGGTCTCTTCCAGATGCTTCAAGTACCTGCGAGGCGTCCCCCTATCCAGTTGGCAAGCGACGATGACTGGTTCATGGTGCTCCGCTCCAGGGGTTGGCAACCAGTACTCGGTGTAAATGTCATGAACAAAACATCAAGCAGAAAGTGACTTGGGAGGAAGCAGTGATCCTGTTTTCGCATAGCTTGGGAAGCAACAAACCTTGCAAATATGCATACATACAATATGTACACATTCGTGCCATAGTCAAATATAGTCAAGCTACACCTTTACATGGGGATGATGGTCGTCCAATCGCCATGGGTTCTTTGAAAATGGACGGATGCCGTTCCCTACAAAGCAGTAGAACTTGAATTCTGATCGTGGCTCAAATGCTGACGCACCTGAGTAGGACACTGGATTTATGTATGATGGGAATAAGTACTACAAAATTCAATTTATGATCATCTATCTCAATCACAACAAGACAAATACCTTTTTCACCACCATAGTTCAATCAGAATATAGAAAAAGCTAGAAAAACATGTTCCAATCCACCAACCCTTCAATCACAATTGCCCCCCTAACACCTGTCAAGCTAGCCTTGCTGGCTTGAAGGTCCGTAATTTTCAGATGATTTACTTCTCAACAATCCCTCACCCTCATGTTCACCCTCCCAGGACGCTGGAAGAACCCTGGTTCGCTAGTTAAGCAATACATTGAGGCAACAGGGGAGAACTGGAAGGAACTTTTTAACGCTTGGTCATTTTGCCAAAGGGCACAGTACACCAAATAGCAAGTTGTGAATATGATCACCGTTGCTGGATTGGATGCCAACCGCAAACCTTCATCCTACAAATGTGATGCGCACAAAAACGAACCCATAACGATGATAATGACTGGGAGAAACATCCCCAAAGAAACCGCCATAAACGGGATGAACATCAATCGGAGCGTGGGGCATCATTGTCACATCCTTGTCCTTCTTGTTGCTCTTCTTGTTCTTGTTGATGTTGTTGCTGTTGTTGTTGTTGTTGTTGTTGTTGTTTGGATTCCTATTGCGATTGGCTACTGCCAGCTAGCACCAACAGCCATCGTCATCCCTACACTAGGATCACACATCCGCTTGTCTGGCAAAGCGCATCTGTCCCTGCTAGCAGCGATCTGTCTTTTCAATCGATCGCCGCGCTTGTGGCACTCACCTGCGATGCTTCAGGGTCGACCTCGTTGGTGATTGGTTGATTGTGCTTATGCTTCCATGATATTTCGAGGATTACGATGGCATGATCTCTATCCAGGCAACAGACTACTTGAGTTAACTTAACTTATCTATTTACCTTTTTCTATCCAAAGTGTCTATCTAGGTGTCTACTCACTTCTTCATTCTATATATCGATTCTATGGACTCAATCTGCCGAGCTATCCATGCTATGCAACCAAAATAGCCAAGAGCGGCCCCTACCACCAGTGCCTTTTAGCAGTGGGAACATGCCCCAAACCACTAGGATTTGAACCAGCCCCACCCCAGCAAATAAACCAAACAGTACCATCAATGATCATCATTGTTGACCATATTCAATGTATTGATGGACCACCAAGGATCGTTGATGGACAATATTTTGCCATCATCAACCATGACCTGGTACCAATCAGCAGTTACACAAGTATTTCTCACCATTGTCAATCCAACGAAACGTTAATATATAAGCATCGCTTTGTTGGGTGCTACGACTCGTCCATAACACCGGAAGTCAATCCACCATTCCTTTTTACTTTAAACCGCCACATACACGTAGCCGAGAGAACCCAACTGATACCATTCAGTAATGCGCTCCTATGTCTGTATAGATTGGTATCAGCTACTTGATCGGTTAAATCGTGGCTGTTGATCAGATTAATCATGCTATCGTTGCTTATATAATCATGTTCATGCTTCGATTGTGTGAATCATAGAGTAATAAATCATGAATATCATTGGATAAGTATAATCATCCATACAATATTCATATAATCATCCATATTTATCCATACTTATCCATACTGATCCAAGACTCCATCCGGTTCTCCACCATTAAGTGACCCTGACTGCACCAGGTCTCCGTGCCGCTCCCACAGCTCTCCCGGGAAAGGTGTCTGCCCTGAACGAGGCCGGCCTCGATGTCACGAGCTCCAAGAAATCGGCCAAGGCCAAGTCCTCCGCGGGGAAGGCGCCGGTGACGAGTTTGGGGGTCACAGTTTGGGCGGTCGGGGGGAACCGCCAGTTGGAACTAGGGGAGCAGCTTTCCATTGAGAACTGGGGGAACTGCCAGCTACTTGTAGTTACAAGTTCAAGTAGAACTATCGTTTAAATGGAATTGACGATATAACCTACGATATAACTATGATTAAATAAACTGTTTGTTGACTAGCTTAAAACCTACGGGGGCCTATCTTGCAAACCCTCTTACAACAACAACAACAGCAACAACAACAACAACAACAACAACAACAACAACAATGACAACAAATACACGCACTTTACTTTGGTTCTGGCACTGATGATGATCGCTGTGCTTTGACTAAGTTGATGGTTAAGACTAATTCCGCTGAGCTGATAGCTATTTTCTTTAAAAAGCTAGATTTTTGAAAGTTCTCACTGCTCTCACAAAGTAATTTTCAAACTGCCCCAAAGGCATTTTGAACTCCCTTAACAGCAGCTCAGTTGTTCACCCCACGCAGCGGAAACCTCCCCGTGAACCTTCGTGCGAAGCTGCAGCAATTTCTCTGCAGCAGCCGGTGCTTGTGAGGGCTTGTTTCGCCCATATCCGAGGTTTCAGCTTCCTGGGGCGATGTGATCAAAGATCTGTGGTGAGTAGTGACGTCAAAGCCGTGTCTTCGTCGACGTGTCCGGTGTTTCTGCGGTTACTAATCCATGAATTTTCCGGGCCCAGAAGGTCCAGCCACAACGACCACTCATCCATATTTGTTGATGACAATGATGATGATTCATGATGGTAAGTGATGTATGATTCTCAATGATTGAAAGTTGATAAACAGTGGTAGGTCATTCATAGCTGGTAGTAGCCATTAATTGTCCAAACGTGCCAACTGGCAGGCTTATCTGCAACCAATGATTCTAAGAGCAAACCATTTATGAACACAGCATTTTTCAAGACTGGACATGCATAATGATCTACATCGTATAGGTGATGCTGTGATCACATTTTACCAGTGGTTCTAGACCAATCATTTGCGCAAATTGCCCAACCCGATTGTTGATATTCGTGAGTTCAGCAACAAGCATCTCTAGTTGCCATCACCAATGTTGATTTGATCAGCTGGATTCAGCAGTTGTGACTAGTGGAACGAACAACCATCACTTGTTGCTTCAACAGATTCATCATCGCTTCCTACACTCGGTGGCTAATAGAGCTACAACTTTCACTCTTATTGGATATATGGTGAATCCATCTATAGAATCCCCGCAGCACTGAACAATGAAGGTGTGCAACGAATCATGTCACCCAGTGAAGGTTTCTAATGGTTGCTTAATTGTTAGTTATTGGTTGACAAATCCATCTCAATTTGTGGATAACTGCAACCCAGTACATCAGAAAGTTGATTAGATTCAACTTGTGATGAAGGAGACTGGGTTTAGTCACAGGCCAAATTCTGGCAGGTTGGTTGCCCACAGGGACCACAAATTGCTGGTTTGACCCCAGGATGTGTGGAATCCTGATGACTAATGGGAAGATCAACAATCAGTATATAGATCATAGCGATGAACATTCATCGTCAGCAATAATACTTCAGTTTTAACTAGAAACATCATCAGTTTAGTCATAAATCAATGATTGAAAACACACACTCATTAGTAGCAATAGTTTGGTTATCATTAGATCCTGAAGTAGCAATAATTTATTTATCATTAGATCGTGAAATCAAATGGTGAGTAAACTGGAATAGTTTAGTATAAGGCTTGTAATTTGGTCCTGAATTAGAAACTGGATCCTAAACTATTTTTGATCAACCAGGCTCGGTTAACATGTTGCTAATATCCTAGTTAACAGTTGATTGTTGATATAGCTAAGCTAATAATGGTTGAGAATCCTCAACTATTTCTATCAGCAATTGACAGTGTCTGCGCCCTAGCCTCAGCTCGCCTCCCTTCGCCAACCAGGGCCGTCCTGTCGCCAACCAGGGCCGTCCTGTCTTTGTCAACGCTGAATCCGTGCTCACCTGCCAGCAGCCGTCACAGGTGGGGAAGCAGCAGAACCAAACATTTTCCATGAATTCAGGACCCAACTCAGCAAGTTGGTATGGCTTATTAATCATGAAATGAGGGCATGTGAATCATGAAATCAAGGTGTACCAGCATTTATGCCAGCATGAAACATGGCAGTTCGCTAAAAGTTGGATATCAAACAAAGAAGCGCCCACCGAGGTACTAAGGTTTCCGACGTCACTGATATAAGTTCCAACTGTGCAAAATCAACAATCAACCTTGAAAACTAGGCATCAAATACATGTGCTTGGGTGAATTCTGCTGGTGTGCATTTGTATCTTGTATGTCAATCGATGGTTTTTTGATGATGTGTGGCAGCTTGACTGATCAGCAATGACTTTCCAGTGCCAGGTGCTGAGTTGCCGTAAGATTCACTGGAAAATGATATCCTCCATAGGTTGATTCATTGGGGGGTATCAGGTATCATTTTAATGGGCTTCCCTGGCTTTTAGGCGATAGCCTCCTACCAATCAAGCAGGGAGTTATTAATCCAGAATTAAGATTGGTCAACGAGTCTTCACCAAGTTCATGAGCATCATAAGCTATGATAATAAGCTCACCACGAATAATTTTTGATGCTCATCAAACTTCTCTCAAAGGCTAATCAATATTTTTGATAACCCGCTCAGTGCCTCTTCTTGATGCTCACCACAAATAATCATCATAAGCTACCACAAGGTGGGCCCCCCAATTGCAAGTTAGTTAGTAAGCCATCTAATACGCTGGTGATAGATAGATAGATAGATAGATAGATAGATAGATAGATAGATAGATATATATATATACAAAACACAACTGGTAGTTGCTGGCGGGACCAAAGGTCGCCTGGTGTTTTACCTGCTTGTCTGTGTTTGCTCTGCTTTTCGACAATGCATTTTGAATGGCAAGCGCCATGTTTCATGGACGTGTACCGTTTTTGTCTCCTTTGTACTGCCCGTGCCCCTACAATTCGTTTTCGCTCGTTTTTGATTGGCAGGCGCAGCATTTTGTGACTTCGCAGGAGACGTGGAAAATGCGTTTTCGCAGAATTTTTGTTTTGTGCAAGGTGTGTGCTAGTGGGATTGCTTCGGGAGGGTGTAGGGTCGTGTCAAGATAAGATGCCATGTTAGCGCACGGTGCAAGGTGCGTGCTGATGGGATTGCTTCGGGAGGGTGTAGGGTCGTGTCAAGATGCCATGTTAGCGTACGGTGCAATGTGCGTGCTGATGGCGGAACACCAATTTAAGAGTTTTCAAATCGAGAAATGTACCAGTCTTGCTACATGCCGTAGTCCTTTTGGATTGGACATGCACCACGCAAAAGGAAAGCAGTGCACGGGAGCACGTACCTGTGGTGTGTGGGATTGGAACCTTGGAACCCCCAGAACCTGGTTGGATTGGTTTGCCTATTTGGTGACAGCTTGATTCACTCTCGGTTGTCAGAGATTTATGTTGTGAGCCCGAGTAGCACCATGCGACGTAGGCGCCAGGATGGACTCCAGGGATCGGAAGCGCCTGCCATCGAAGATGCTCCGGCTGCAGCTGCAGGACCCACCATGACAGGACTGGAATTGATCGGTCAGGAAATGGCGGCGGTAGCCCAATCGCATGACGCCCAGAGCCCAGGCAGGCACACCAAGAATGAAGAAGAAGAGGGATTGGCGATGGCTCGCGAATTTCAGTCCCCGGGAAACCGTTCTGTGAAGAGTGCGAGGAGTACGAAGGAGGGTGCAGAGGTGAAGGAGAGAGCTGAAGGTAGTGGGGAAGTTCAAGGTCGACCTCAGGGTAGCCCAGTATCGTATGGCCCTATGCAATCTTTACCCCTGTTCACTCCAGAGCAAGTGAACCAAATGGATCAGATGTCCAAAGGAACGTTGTTGCAAGATAGGAGGACGAAGGAAGAGAAAGGGAAGGAAGAGGAAGAAACATTGGTCAGAAGTGGAATGCCTACCAATCTGTTCTCCACTCCTTTTGGTGGTCATCCAGGATTTGGTCACCCAGGGTTTCCTTCCACGCCCCCACCAGAGATGATGCGGCGTATGCAGATGGAGCGAATGATGAGTGAAATGGGACTGCAACTTAGAGCCTCTCAGCATGAAAACCAGATGCTCAAGGATGAGATCAAGATGTTACAGGAGAACAAAGCGCATGGAGTTGCTCTGGGATCGTTCCCGCACTGGCAGGGCTGTTTCAAATGATCTTGGAGAAGTCTTGGATCAT
Source organism: Symbiodinium kawagutii (assembly GCA_009767595.1). Taxonomy (NCBI): domain Eukaryota; class Dinophyceae; order Suessiales; family Symbiodiniaceae; genus Symbiodinium; species Symbiodinium kawagutii. The sequence goes on along the minus strand of VSDK01014533.1, from coordinate 176,554 downwards.
GACTCTGTGTGGCAGGCGTGGCATTTGGCGCGCGCGGAATTGCTCTGGGATTGGTTTCCGCACTGGCAGGGCTGTTTCAAGTGATCTTGGAGAAGTCTTGGCTCATGACTTTGTGTGGCAGGCGTGGCATTTGGCGCGCGCGGAATTGCTCTGGGATTGGTTTCCGCACTGGCAGGGCTGTTTCAAGTGATCTTGGAGAAGTCTTGGCTCATGACTTTGTGTGGCAGGCGTGGCATTTGGCGCGCGCGGAATTGCTCTGGGATTGGTTTCCGCACTGGCAGGGCTGTTTCAAGTGATCTTGGAGAAGTCTTGGCTCATGACTTTGTGTGGCAGGCGTGGCATTTGGTGCACATGGAGTTGCTCCGGGATCGCTTTCCGCACTGGCAGGGCTGCTTCAAGTGATCTTGGAGAAGTCTTGGCTCATGACTTTGTGTGGCAGGGCGTGGCATTTGGTGCACATGGAGTTGCTCTGGGATTGGTTTTCCGCACTGGCAAAACTGTTTCAAGTGATCTTGGAGAAGTCTTGGCTCATGACTTTGTGTGGCAGGCGTGGCATTTGGTGCACATGGAGTTGCTCCGGGATCGCTTTCCGCACTGGCAGGGCTGCTTCAAGTGATCTTGGAGAAGTCTTGGCTCATGACTTTGTGTGGCAGGCGTGGCATTTGGTGCACATGGAGTTGCTCCGGGATCGCTTTCCGCACTGGCAGGGCTGCTTCAAGTGATCTTGGAGAAGTCTTGGCTCATGACTTTGTGTGGCAGGGCGTGGCATTTGGTGCACATGGAGTTGCTCTGGGATTGGTTTTCCGCACTGGCAAAACTGTTTCAAGTGATATTCCAGAAGTGTTTGAAATACTTTGTAACATCTTGTAGTACTTTGTAATGCTTTGTAATACCTTGTAGTACCTTGTAATGCCTGGTAATATTTTGTAGTACCTTGTAATACCTTGTACAACCTTGTGGTACCTTGTAATACCTTGTAGTGCCTTGTAGTACCATGTAGTACTTTGTAGTGCCTTGTAGTGCCTTGTAGTACGCTGTAATACCTTCTAGTACTTTGTAATACCTTGTAATGCCTTGTAATATCTTGTAATACCTTGTAGTACTTTGTAATATCTTGTAATACTATGTAGTACTTTGTAGTACCTTGTAGTGCCTTGTAGTACGCTGTAATACCTTCTAGTACCTTGTAATCCCTTGTAGTACCTTGTAATATCTTGTAGTGCCTTGTACGCTGTAGTACCATGTAGTACCTTGTAATACTTTGTAATGCCTTGTAGTACGCTGTCATACCTTGTAGTGCCTTGTAGTACGCTGCAATACCTTGTAGTACCTTGTAACACTTGGTAGTACCTTGTAATACCTTGTAGTGCCTTGTAGTGCCTTGTAGTACGCTGTAATACCTTCTAGTACCTTGTAATACCTTGTAGTACCTTGTAGTATCTTGTAATACCTTGTAATACCTTGTAATACCTTGTAATACTTTGCAGTACCTTGTAGCACCTTGTAATGCCTTGTAGTACGCTATAGTACTTTGTAGTACCTTGTAACACTTTGTACTACCTTGTAATACCTTGTAGTACGTTTTGCTCTGGTATGTTTTGTCTTGGAATTTTTTGTTGCTCTGCTACGTTTTGTCTTGGTACGTTTTGCTCTGGTAAGTTTTGTCTCGGTACGTTGTGTCTTGGTACGTTGTGGTCTGGTACGTTGCGCGTCTTGGTACGTTTTGTCTTGGTACGTTCTGTCTTGGTACGTTGTGCTCTGGTACGTTGTGCTCTGGTACGTTGCGTCTTGGCACGTTGTGCCCTGGTACGTTTTGTCTTGGTACGTTTTGCTCTGGTTGGTTTTGCCCTGGTACCTTTTGCTTTGGTACGTTTTGTCCTGGTACGTTTTGCTCTGGTACGTTTTGTCTTGGTACGTTGTGCCCTGGTACGTTTTGTCTTGGTACGTTTTGCTCTGGTAAGTTTTGCCCTGGTACCTTTTGCTTTGGTACGTTTTGTCCTGGTACGTTTTGCTCTGGTACGTTTTGTCTTGGCGCGTTTTGTCTTGATGCGTTTTGCTCTGGTACGTTTTGTGGTGGGCTCAGAGAAGAGCACAGAAACATGCGCGCCAGCAACCCAAGACGACAACAGGCAGCCCGCGCAAAGCTGCGAGCAAGCACTGTCCTCACACTCCTATAGGCAAAACATTCCCCCAAACATCCTATAGACACTGCAAACGATAATTCTTGTTTGAGTCACGGGCCAATACATATGTTGGCAATGGCTATAATTATAAAATCATCTGAATCCATGTAGCCGACCCTGAGTGGGCGCCAGCTGGTCCAGCTGGGCTGGGTGTGGCTGGGCGCAGCTGGGATTGGCTGTGGGCTGGGTGCCAGCGGTAGGTGGGGTGGCGCAATGGCTGTCGGTGGCTGCGGAACTGAAATCCACCGAGGTGCCTGAGCGGCATTGGTGATTGTTGGTGGGAGCCAATTTTGGAATGAAATCTCATGGCTTACCATAATGACATCACACAACATCACACATCAGTCACCACGTCATGACAGTACCACCCATGCACTGCAACTAAAGTGCTTCTGCTGAAAGAAACCCGTTGGGAATCCCGCTTTGAAAGTTGGTCTGGACCTAGGGTGGAATGGGGTGCTACATTGAGAATTGGATTGGGTGATCCCTTCCATGCCAATTGTTGAAAGGGTATGGTCTGGTATGGCGGTATTGTCAGTGCAGCCAGCAGCCAATCTGTGCCTTTTGGTTTGATCCTGAGGCATGATTTGAAATCATAAAGAGCAAAAGCCTGGCATCCCAGTGATTGGGCTGCTGGAAACTGCTTGCGGGTGGCTGCCCAGTGTCCAACCACCCTGTGGATGGATACGCTAGTATTCAACAGCATTAAAATTAGCATCATCCCGTCTCAAACACCACCAAAGTCTGAAAGGCGTCGAGTTCGTGAATAGTTTCTGAAGCCAAGTCTTGCCCAAAACTTGTGTGGGTTTGGCCAACTGTCCAGCACGGTGCTAGACTTGCCAGCTGATGATTGTGGGCCTGACATTGCCATGGCACCAGGAACTTTGACTCCGTGGCAGTTGTTCCATTATTCAAATGATTGTGTTTGAAGTTAGGATAAACACAGCGGTAAAAAGAAATTGCACTACTTGCTGGTCCTGGTCCAGACTGAGGACTTGCCGATCTATGATGATCATTCTGGAGACTCTAGGGAGCCGTGTGAGACGACTGGACATACTCCCTCAATGATCCTCGAAGCTCAAGAGATTATACCGCCAACAAAATTCATTGGTCATTTTGTTGTATGACAGCAATCAAGTGTGCTCATTGTGTCATTATGGTAGGGCATGGGTTGGAACCAATATCGGCTCCCTGTTTATCCAACATCTTCTGCCAATGATTCAGCCCCAGGTTCCAGAAGGCAGCGGTGCTTGTTGAGAAGGATCCTTGGAATCTCACGAGAGCAGCGCGAGCTCTGAGGGGATGGATAGAAGCTATGGCTGATTCAGCTTTTTGTCACTCAAAGTATTCCCACAATTAGCATCAATATATAGTCCATGATTTGGTCAAAAACCAAATTCCACCAAATGTCTCCAAGTTAGGATGCAAATGAACGGCAAGTATGGCCCAGCGTTGTTCTGCCAGAGTGGTGGTTCTCTACCAGGGCAAGAGGGCTTGGCTTAGTTCCAGTCCAGAGGGGTATCTTGGCCAAAGTGTCCCAAATCTTGGTAAACAAATCAGTTTTAAGTTTATCAAAGAATGTCCAAATGATGAATCTTGTGTTATCAAAAAATGGAAATACGATTGCAACCAGGTGTTTTCCAATTGGTAACCAGGTTGGGGCCCACTCATCGCTGTTGAGGGCCCAAAGCAGCCCCTGTGTAATCCTGTGTATCCCTGTCTAGCCATGCCGGTCTGGAGGGAGGTCTCTTCAGATGAGGAGGAGGAGAATATGAAGTTTGCCTCACAAACCTTCTTTGCTTTTGATTGCAAATCTGATTGTGTTTGCCCTTCCTTGCAGGACCCTCACCATTTGCTGACCGACGAGCAAATTAACCGCCTCTGCTGTGGCCAGGAGTTCATGGATAGAGCTGGTTTCTTGGTTGCGTTCCTCAATGTTTTTTCCTCAATGGTGTTTGTTTTCTTCTTCTGTATTTTGGAGTGGTCTTGAGGATTGGGACCGTGGTTTCGACGCTGGAACCGGAAGTTTGGCTACGCTAGCGACTGTGCCTGTTCATATATGACCCAGGTTCGTTCAGTCCCCCCTTGTTTTTGTTTTGGACCGTAATGGCCCTCGGGCATGGCGTGAGATTAAGAGCATACTTTAAGCGCCATAAGGCTCAAGAGGTAGTAGAGACTAAGACTCAGCGTGCATGGAAAAGAGAGCCGCCTGAGCGAAGACGCTGTGAGCTGATCCGATACTTGTTGGACGCCATAGCCCCTCTTCAAGTGGTAGCGGAGCTGTGATCGTCATTGACGCGAGCTCCAGGGAAATCGCAAGAGCCCGATGGACAGCCAAGAATGGGACTACGATGAAGACGGTTCATTGAACCCACAGTACGATTCATAGGCAATGAGAAGCGGAAGAAATCCACAGCAGATGATCCATATGACACAACAGATGACCACGAAGATACCACCTGCCTATGATGGAAAGACCAGTTTCTTTGCCTTTGAGGATGCTACTGACGATTGGCGTGATATCACGGAGCTAGAAGAAGAGAAGAGAGGTCCAGCCCTCCGGAACAGATTGGAAAGAGAGGCAGCAGTGTACAAGAGAATACTTGATAGAGAATTGTTGAGAGACCCAGCTGATGGTGTGAACTACTTCAAAAGGACATTGAGAAGACACTACATCAAGGGATCTCAGAATGTGTTTCTTTATCGTTTCATGCAGTTCATGAAGTACAGCAGAGGTACACAAGACCTCCAGAAATGGATAACCAAGTTCCAGATCACAGGTGCAAGGCTCATTGAGTCGTGGATGGACTTGTTACCAGATCTAGAAATCACCGACCCATCGGTTGTAGATCATTTGACGCAACAAAGAGTGTTACACGAGCAAAGCGAGCAAGCAAATGCCCTGCCTGCACACGCAGTGGTAGGTGGTCCTGTATACAGCATAATTCCGTTGACTCAGGAGATTGCAACGCAACATTTGAATCAGTTCAATGAGGCAAGAAGACAAGTTCAGAGACAGAACTTCCCATTGAATGATACTTTGTTGGCACTCATATTTGTAACGTTGGCCGACTTGACACAAGATCAGAGGAATAGACTCACAAGGATTGTGACACATAGAATTCGCCAGATGAGCGAATACAGGCTTGATGAATTGAGAGACTCATTCCTAGAGATGTTTTGCACAACCAAAACTGCCGTGGACAATCCGTTGATGCAGCCATCAAATGCTGCACAGAGAAGAAGTTTTCTCGTCATTGACGAAGGAGAAATAGAAGGCACCGAAGGCTATTGGGCCGAAGATGGTGAAGATGGCGCTGAAGGATTTTTAGAGACAAATGAAGATGTCTTTTGGATATACGATGAAGAGAACTACTCATGGTTCCAAAAATTTCAAGGAAGAAAAATCAGAAGAGGAAAAGGAAAAGGAAAGCGAAAAGGAAAAGGAAAAGGCCGCGGTGGCCGCAGATTCTTTTGCTCAAGAAAAGGTAAAGGAAAAGGAACAAGAAGAAAAGGAAATTCCCACATTGTGGGCGAAGAAGAAAATGAAACATGGAATAACGGCTATTGGGCCGGAGAAGAAGAAAATTGGAATGACAATTGGAATGATGGCTATTTGGCCGGACAAGAAGAAACCTGGAATGAAGGCTATTGGGCCGATGAAAACCTGTACTATCTTGATGAGTACGGTTACTTCCAAAGGAAAGGAAAAGGAAAGAGAAAGAAAGGAAAAGGAAAAGGAAAAGGAAGAAATGAAGAAGGCAAAGGAACGCCTGGTGACGGAAAAGGAAAATCAAATAACGTGACACCTCAACAACCAGCTTTGCCATCAACACAGCAAGCACATTTCACCACCACAGCATCCGCGAGTGCTAGTGTCTATGCGTTCATGATAAATCACCAAGAACAAAAACTTGAAGAACCACAAGGTGAACTTCAGCA
>VSDK01014533.1:136077-170419 GCA_009767595.1 Symbiodinium kawagutii | reverse complement strand
AGCAGGAACAACAGCAAGAACCACAAGTTTATGCACCAAGAGACCCCTTTGCAGAGATGAATGCCAATCAATCGGCGGATTGGCGACGCGCAGAGGATAGATTCTTGTTTGGTCCAGTTCCTGAAGAAGATTTTTATTATGAACCGGCAGAAGAAGAAAATGAAGAAGACAGGAGAAGATGGAACACAGTCCGATTGATTCCAGGAACTCAAGATGAAGAGAGTACCGTGGTGCCACTGGCACAGAATCAATCAACTTCTCAGTCTTCAAGTGATCCTCCATTGGAGGCGACACATGGCACCGGAAGTGATCCTGTGAGAGTCGAGGAAGTTGTTGCTGCTAACCCAAAACCAGATCCGAAGAAAGGAAGAACTCGAAGAGGAGGACAAAATCGACGAGATCAGAGAGCACAACAGAATAGAGAGAGAAGGCCTGAAGAACCTGCTCATTAGTCCTACCTCCTGAATCATGGCAACTCTGACCAACTAGAGATACCAGTTTCGACTGGATGCTCTAGCCAACTAGAGGCACCAGATACAGAAAGTTTTTTTCACATGGAAAATGCAGTTCCGCCAACGGTATGCATTCTTGACTTGGGATGCACTCGAGCCATGGGCTCATGCAAGGCTGTGAACGCATTTTGCAAGTATGTTGACTCAAATCCTGACTCGTGTTTGTGGTATGAGTTTCGTGAGACCAATTCGAGATTCTTTTTTGCAAATTCCCAACAATCCAAGTGCACTGAAAAACTAGTTGTCTTCATGTATGATTACTGCTGGAAGATTCAGCGCACAGAATTCGACATTGTCGAGGAAGGTGATGTCCCGTTGTTGATGTCACTTCCACAGATGAGAAGTTTAGGTTTTCAATTTGAACTTACTCCAGATCAGGCTTTTCTCACATGTCCACGCGTTGGTATGAGAAGAATATGTCCCAAGACAGCCGTGAGTACACATCTCATTCTTGATCTACAAGATCTTGCGTGGCACGTGAGTCAAATGAACATTCATCAGTCAGCTGTGAAAAGTTTTTTCTCCCAAAGTGATCGCTATGAATACAGTCAGATTGTTGTTCAGCGAGATGTTGAAGAACATGCAATGGTCACTCAAGACTACTGGCAAGTTGATCCTATGAGGAGAGAGCTGGTAAGATATCACAGGGACACCAGGAAAGGTTATCACGAAATGAGTCGAGCCAAAACACCGATTCCAACAGAACAGGTGGAAGACCAGAGAGAAACACATGTGGAATATAAGTCTGGCAAGAAAGATGTCCTCAAGGACACTTGGAGAACAACGAAGAAGAAAACTCTTCTGGATGGACTTTGGAAAGGTAAGTCAGCCTACAGGATCAAACCTGGATACAAGATTCCAGAATCTACAGTGAAGACTGATGCTGACAAGGTTTTTGGACGTCGTGATTTCCTGTTGCTCCACCAGCTTCCTCTGAAGGCTCTTCATCTAAGAAATCTCCCAAGCGTGTTTATGTTGATGATGGTAATGAAGATGCTAGGGAGATGCAACGCTTTGTTGATGAATGGGAAGATGAAGAACCGGCTGCTGAGGAAAAATCTTCTGTACCGCCACGTGTTTCCGATCAGTCAGAGTCAAAAGGCAAGAAAGTCAAACCAGGTGACGAATCTCTTGAGCCTAGGCGGATCGCAGTTCCGTTACCTGGGAGTGAAGTGCAAGCCATGACACCTTCATCCAAGAGAATGTTGAAGAAGCTTGAAGCGTCATGTGAAACATGACCACATGTCTCCTACACAGTTCAAACGAAGGACCTCGATGTAAGGTCTTCCTGATTCTGTGATGAGAAGTATGAGGATGTGGTTCACAAGTGTCGTGTGTGTGTAGTACTTCAATCGCACCTCCGCCGCGAGCCAGGATATCAGGCATTAGGGCATCCAACTTTGGAGATGCTATCTTTGTTGATCATGCTGAAATCCAACTCCGGAAGAATAAGTATGTTGTGTTGCTTATTCTTGATGGTGCGACGAACCTTCTTTGGGCTACGGCCATGAACTCCATGAACAGCAAGGATACTATCCAATTTTTACGGATGTGTTCTGATGAAAACACTGTATGCCTAAAGCGGTTGTTGGAGACGCAGCCTTTTTCCAAGATGACTTCTTGACTTACTATCGGACTCATGGTATCAAGGAATGTCCGTGTGGTGCCAGGACTCCATGGCCAAACAGAGCTGAAACAGCAGTCAGACTTTTCAAACGACAGTGGGAACACATGACGAAAAGTCTTGAAGATGAACGTTTTCAAGGTATCACTGTTCGTGAAGCCGTTAAGAAAACTGTTTGGGCTAGAAATACTCAACTCACTATGAGTGGTTACTCACCCTTGGAAATTGCCACAGGCAGAAGGCCACCTGACCTTCTGGATGTTGAAACTGCAGATCCTGTGCAACTGAGCACAGATCCACTTCCTGAAGACAGGACACTCCAGGACCTACAACGTCTGGCACTTAGAGCTCATCAGGAAGCCCGTCAGGCTGCTGATCTAAGGCATGACATGTCCAGGAGAACTATGCCCTCTTATGGCCCATAAAAAGCAGGTGAGAAGGTGTTTGTATGGATGCCTCCACCAAGTGCTAACTCCATTGCGGCACAGAGGCGCAGTTATTAATCAGGAAGGTGCTATGGTTAACGTTCAAGTTGGTAGTGCAGTTACGCGTGTCAATCAATCCAAGGTGAGACGTGATCATGATGAATGGCATGACATTGCAGTTCCAGGTCTTGACAAACCAGATCCTGAACCAACAGTTGAAGAAGATGACTATGAGCCTGAAATTGATGAAGCCAAATATGTTGAGGCATATTATGGTGAACAGGCTCACTGGTTTTGTCAATCGGGAAAGTGTGATGTTGTTGAACTGTTCAGTGGTAGTACTGGTCTGAGTTGGCATTTGTCAAGGATGGATATGGTGTTCGCTAAGAGGTGCCCGGCCGAGGCCGTACGTGGCAGAGCCACCAGTACCGGCTGCTGCAGAGAAATTGCTGCAGCTTCGCACGAAAGTTCACGGGGAGGTTTCCGTTGCGTGTGGTGAACAACTGAGCAGCTGTTAACTGTTAAGGGAGTTCAAAATGCCTTTGGGGTATTTTGAAAATTACTTTGTGAGAACAGTGAGAACTTTCAAAAATCTAGCATTTTTAAAGAATATAGCTATCAGCCCAGCGGAATTAGTATTAACCATCAACTTAGTCAAAGTACAGCGATCATCATCAATGCCAGAACCAAAGTAAAGTGCGTGTATTTGTTGTCATTGTTGTTGTCATTGTTGTTGTTGTTGTTGTTGTTGTTGTTGTTGTTGTAAGAGGGTTTGCTTAGTTTTACTGGGACTATGGCTTCAAATGCTTTGGCAAGTGACCGGGAATGATGGCGATTTTGGGTGGTCACTGTTGGCGAATAAGTTGATGGTGCTTGACATCATTTAGTGCCATAAATGACTAAGTTACCACTATCTTAATGACGTCTAATGGTGCTTGCTCAACAGGGCAATGATGGTTGATAAGATGTGATGACTAATGGTGGTAACTTTCAGTAGTGATACATTGGGTAGTGGCGGTGGATGGGGATGGTAGAGGGTTTACAATGGTCAGTCACGGCTGAAAGGTGAAGGATTACTGGGCTTGACGACCGACAGTAAACGAAACATATTCTGCTTAACATCAGTCTTTATTGAAAGAGGATGCTCCTAGGCAAACAATTAAATCTTTGTGAACTAATTAAACAACCACAACGTGTCAAGCATCGTTCTGGCTGGTCATGCCACCTTTGCCAATAAGAATCATGATTCGGGGACACCCGGTCAAGCCACCTTCGCCAATAGGAATAACAACCATTTATAGGGCCTATAATGATAATCAACCGGTCAGGGATTGATTATGATTAATGATAATCAGCCTATGATTAATGAAATCGGCTATCAACCCATTGGGAACCCCTTAAAAATTATCAATAAAATCGTTGGTTAGGGTTAAATTTTACAAATAACAACAATCAACTTCCATCAAAATAACCATTTATGGGGCCTATAATTTTGATGAACCGCTTAAACCCCATAAAAATAGCCATTTATAGGGTCTATAATAATAATAATAATAATAATAATAATAATAATAATAATAGTAATAATAATAATAGTAATAATCAACCGCTTAAACCCCATGAAACTAGCCATTCCTCATGGCAAAAAAGGCCCTAATTGCATCACGCCGCCTCAGGCAGCCCTGCGTGGAAGGCCTCCAGCTCCGCTTGCGGCACCTCAGCTGCCCAGGCGCAAAGGCTCCATGGTCAACGTTGAAGATCCTCAGGGTCATTTTCAGTAGTGACTTCAGTAATCTTAACTTACTACTGACCAAAAGTATCTGGCTTAATCTGGTTAATTCAGATTACTACTGTCTGGCTTAACTAACCAGATTACTGACTACTTATTATTAACCAGTTGGTGATAATATGTATTACCGGGCACCCTGTTTTTCTGACCCCTGACCTTGTTTTTTTGACCCCTAACCTGTTTTTTTGACCCCTACCCCTGTTTTTTTGACCCCTACCGATGTTTTTTTGACCCCTGCAACCCTGTTTATTTGACCCCTGGGCTTGCTTTCCTAACTTATTAAGAACTTTATTTTTCTTATTTGCTCATAATGACGGTCATGTAGTCTCATTCGCCTAATTACGCTCATGTAGTGTCAATAGCGAGCCCTTGGATTCCTCTGGAGTGCGCCCAATTTGGTTTGATATGTTCTAAGCCTTGTCATTTTTCCACGGGCTTGTTGAAGATAGTGATTCTTGGTAGTGGTGCTGGTGTTGTGGTGGGGTTGTCATGGTTTTGTGGTGTTCTACTGGTGTTGTGGTCGTGTTGTGGTGGTGCTGTAATGGTGTGGTGGTGGTAGTGTGGTATTGTTGTGAGTGCTGTTGTCGTGGTGTGGATGTGGTGTTGTGGTGATGTCGACGTAGTGTGGATGTGGTGTTGTGGTGGTGTTGTGATGTTGCGGTGCTGTTGTCGTGGTGTGGATGTAGTGTTGTGGTGGTGTTGTCGTTCGTGGTGTTGTGCTGGTGTTGTGGCGGTGTTCTGCTAATGTTCCGGCAGTGCTGTGGCGGTGTTCATCATCATCATCATCATCATCATCATCAACATCATCATCATCATCATCATCAACATCATCATCATCATCATCATCATCATCATCATCAACAGCATCAGCTGTGTGCTGACTTGCAAGTTTGAAGTGATTGGCATGTGAAATCAGTCGATAACCTCCGCTGTTTTTCTCGAGGGCGGTGAGGACTAGTAAACCCTGTCCTGGTTCCAAAGCCAGGTCCCTGTTTGTAAGTTTGCCATTTGAAAAATGGCGAATGAAGGCAATGGAAGCGATGAAAGGCAAAATAGAAGCGAAGTGCCTCGATCTGCACCTGCACAACCTTCCAGTGGTTTGTTGAGTGGACACACAGGGCAGACGGCAGAACGGTTTCTAGATGGATTGATGGATGAAACACAGAGTGAAAACAAACGAAAATCAGAGGATGAACCTGCTGACCAAGATAAGAGATACAAGCCAGTTGGGTCTGCTGACCCACGAGATGAGCTGCTGCACACCATGATTGCAACGGTTGAGCAAATGAGAGAAACTCAGAAACAAACCCTTGACTTCATGGCGCAGATGATGCGGCAAATGCAGAGCACAAGTACCAGTAGCATTCCTGCCAGACCTGCTGCGGAACCTGCCCAACATGAGCAGCAGCAGACTCTTGTCAAAATGATGAAAGCTGTTACAGAAGCCAGTGCCAGCAGCACTCGTCCGGTGCAGATGCCCAAGGCACCGGAAGAAGTGAAACAAGCTGTTAGCAAGTTCATGAAGCGCACCAGTGACCGAATTTCTAAGAACATCAAAGCAAGCAAACGTGTTGAAACAGCCCAAGCAGACCTCAAAGACATGGACACTGATGGAAGGTACCCTGCCGGCACCAGACCTTTCAAAAGCCAAGCAGACATGGCCGAGCTGGAAGAGCCGTACTCTGACAATACCAGTAGTGACACTCTGTTCACTGTTGCCATACCGGCTTGTTCCACTCGAAGAGAAGCTTTGGCAAAAATCCACCACTCTCTGACCAAAGAAATCAAGAGAGTCAACACACTGGCGCTTGAGGAGCGAGTTTCCAAGGAACGTGCCATGCTCACGCGCCACCAGATCATGAATGAACGCCAAGCGGTTGTTGACAAGGCCCTCGCAGTTGACAACCTTTGGCTCGATGACCCAGTGCAGCAGCAGTCCATCGATGAGGCAATCAAGAAATTTCAGGATGATGAGTATGCCAAAATGATCCAAGAAATCAGGAAAAAAGAGCAGAAGGAGAAAGAACAGATTGAAAAGCAACGTGCCAAAGAGGAGCGCGAGAAGCAGAAAATTTTGGAAAGCCATCCTTCCACTCTGATGAAAGATGCTGTGGAGTCGATTGTTGAAGCCAAAGTTCGAGAAGCCCAGCAAGAAGTTTTCGGAGCCATGGAAGATGACAGTGGAATGCACAACAGCATCCATGAGGAGATGGAAAAAGCGTGTGAAGCTTTGCAAAAAAACGGGCCAGCCCCTCGAGGAGGCAAGGGGACGCGGCCAAAGACCTCCAAGACTACCCAGGCAGCGCGAGCTCAAAACCATTGGCGCTGGAATTCATGGCAGCAACCATACCAAGCAAAAGGGTATGGAAAAAGCAGCAGCGAAGGAAGATATGGAAGCAGCAGCAGCGGTTGGGGCGGAGACAGCCGAAGAATTTCCTGGATGTGATTTTGCGTGGTCTTTCTCTGGAAGATTTGCATTACATGTTCAATTTTCATGAGTTGGAAGATAGGGTAGCTGTTTTTGATCCCACCACACGTTCCATGCTGCAAGTTCAAGATGCGAATATCCCATGGCCAATTGTTTGGACACTGGCAAGGTACAATAGGAAGCACATTTGGTCAAGCCGAAGACTTCCCCCACCTGCGTGGGTGTGCTCTGCCATGCACGAATTTTCGCAACGGATGAAATGGAAATGGTTTTTTCGCCATAGTACTGCTGTAAAGCCATCTGTCACGTTCCGTTCCACTTCAGTTTGTGGGCATCTGGTGGACCCGGGTTTACAGTTTTGGCTTGACAAATTCCATCAACAGATGACTGCTGAATGTTTGCGAACTTGCAGACGTGCAAAACACAACCGGCAGGCTGTTTCCAACATGTCTCCTATAGTTCGATGGGGCATTCAACTGCTGAAATCGTCAAAGTGGAAAGCATGCTGGACTGACAAGACAGCCTCCTATGCCTTAGTGGAGAAGTGCCGCATTGGAAAACTGCATGACGAAGTGTTTGACAAATCCATGTATATGCCTGCCTTGCTGGACCCGCAGGTGATCAATGGACACTATGCCAGGTATTTCCGTGCAGTCAAGAGCGTTGAAAATTTTGAAAATTGTCAAGAGCTGGGTGTTCAGCTCCGTAAATCTACCAAGATGGACGGCGCCAAGTTGATTTCCCTTTTGAATTTCACTGTGAAGAGTCACAAGCCTCAAGGCGAGGTCTCTGTTCGAAACCTTCATTGCGCTGGGCGTTACAGTTTTGCAGGATTGGGGCTGTGGCTTCAGCGACAGTTTGTTGAAAAACTGGACCAAGTACCCTTCCTCATCAAAAGCCCTGCCCAGGTCAAGCAATTCGTGAGCAAGATCCGCCTGACTGAACAATTGTCAGTTTACAAATTTGATATTAAAGAATTTTTCGTGTCTGGGCCACTTGAGGAATTGAAAAACGATGCCCTTGCAATTTTTGCAGAGGACAGTGCGGCAAAACGCCGGGTCATCAGCGAGACTTTGGAAACCTTGCTGGTGTCACAGTTTGTACACAGTGCTGTGACTGGTCGATGTGTGCAGGTGTGTGAGGGCTCTGGCATGGGTCTTCCGCAATCCGGCGGCATTGCTGACGCAGCCTTCTTCACAAAGACGGAGCTTCCCTTGTTGCAACCTGCTGCCCGTGATGCAGCAGGCATTGTGGCATACATGAGGTTTAAAGATGATGGTCTGATATTCAGCGACAATCAGGTTGGGTTTCGAAACTGGTTTCAGAAATTCAAGGCCCACGCTGGATATTTTCGTATCATTTGTGAGGAAGTCGTGAACTTTGATCCAAGCACATCGCATGAACTACAATTTTTGCAATTTCAAATTGTCCTGTGCGCCAACACCAAGAAAGTGAGAGTTATCCCGCACTCCAAAAGTGTGGCCGTGCCATTGTGCCATTCTTCGGCTCACTCACCAAGCACGAAGAACTGGCCAGTGGCCCATTTGCGTAGCATGTGCCAGCTAGCAAGTGATGAACAAGCAGCAAGAGAGACAAAGAAAGAAATAACAGAGCGCTTCCGTAAGAACTTTGCCTCACCTGAAATCCTGCTGAAGAACCTTGGCAACCTAGTTTGCCGCGACAAGAACGGGAAGTACCTACTTGGTGGCTTCCGCTTCCGTGGCACCCTGCTTGGTTTTTTGCCAATTTTGGAAGAGTAATCCGTGACATGTATAGCCCAGAAGGCATTTTGATTCTGCAGCAAGCATTTGGCATCATGAACCCTGATCATGTTCCACGTGTGCGGCTTGCATGGAGAAACCAGCTCCCGCATAGTGGGCAGATGCTTCAGAGATTGTGAAACTGGATGGATGGTAGGGGTCGGTGGAGGATGCATCAACAGCATCAGCTGTGTGCTGACTTGCAAGTTTGAAGTGATTGGCATGTGAAATCAGTCGATAACCTCCGCTGTTTTTCTCGAGGGCGGTGAGGACTAGTAAACCCTGTCCTGGTTCCAAAGCCAGGTCCCTGTTTGTAAGTTTGCCATTTGAAAAATGGCGAATGAAGGCAATGGAAGCGATGAAAGGCAAAATAGAAGCGAAGTGCCTCGATCTGCACCTGCACAACCTTCCAGTGGTCATTTTCAGTAGTGACTTCAGTAATCTTAACTTACTACTGACCAAAAGTATCTGGCTTAATCTGGTTAATTCAGATTACTACTGTCTGGCTTAACTAACCAGATTACTGACTACTTATTATTAACCAGTTGGTGATAATATGTATTACCGGGCACCCTGTTTTTCTGACCCCTGACCTTGTTTTTTTGACCCCTAACCTGTTTTTTTGACCCCTACCCCTGTTTTTTTGACCCCTACCGATGTTTTTTTGACCCCTGCAACCCTGTTTATTTGACCCCTGGGCTTGCTTTCCTAACTTATTAAGAACTTTATTTTTCTTATTTGCTCATAATGACGGTCATGTAGTCTCATTCGCCTAATTACGCTCATGTAGTGTCAATAGCGAGCCCTTGGATTCCTCTGGAGTGCGCCCAATTTGGTTTGATATGTTCTAAGCCTTGTCATTTTTCCACGGGCTTGTTGAAGATAGTGATTCTTGGTAGTGGTGCTGGTGTTGTGGTGGGGTTGTCATGGTTTTGTGGTGTTCTACTGGTGTTGTGGTCGTGTTGTGGTGGTGCTGTAATGGTGTGGTGGTGGTAGTGTGGTATTGTTGTGAGTGCTGTTGTCGTGGTGTGGATGTGGTGTTGTGGTGATGTCGACGTAGTGTGGATGTGGTGTTGTGGTGGTGTTGTGATGTTGCGGTGCTGTTGTCGTGGTGTGGATGTAGTGTTGTGGTGGTGTTGTCGTTCGTGGTGTTGTGCTGGTGTTGTGGCGGTGTTCTGCTAATGTTGCGGCAGTGCTGTGGCGGTGTTGTGCCAGTGTTGCGGCGGTATTGTATCTTGTGGTGGTGTTGTGGCGGCGTCGTGGAGTTGTTGTAGTGTTGTGGGTGGTGTTGTGTGTTGTGGTGGTGTTTTTAGTGGTGTTGTGGTGGTGTTTTGATGGTGTGGCGGCGGTGTGGCGGCGGTGTGGCGGTGGTGTGGCGGTAGGATATTGTCTTGGCGCAGTGGTGCTTTAGACGGTGGGTCTTGGACAAGTCTACTGCTGTACTACCAGTCTACTACGAGTCTAGATCTCGTCTACTGCAAGTACTATACTACTAGTCTACTACTAGTCTACTACTAGTCTACCACTCTACTAGTAGTCTACTACTAGTCTACCATTATAGTACCAGTTTACTACTAGTTTGTCACTGGGCACTGGGCCGTTAAAATTTGGGCAGTGGGCCATTGGCAGTGGTGCTTTAGCAGCAGCCATGGCCATGCTACCAATCTGCTACTAGTGTAAGTCTACCACTAGTCTACTACCAGTCTACTTCTAGTTCCTGGTCTACCACTAGTCTACTACTATACCACTTATACCACTTGTATACTACTAGTCTACTACTATACTGCTAGCCTACTAATTACTAGTCTACTACTAGTCTACTAGTCGTCTCCCACCAGACTCCTCGCGTACCACCGGGGTACTACTAGCCTACTACTATCCCACATGCGAGCATACTCCTAATCTACTCCTAGTATACTGCTGGTCTACTGCTGCTTTACGTCCAGTTTACCAAGCAAACCCACCCTGCCAACTAACCAACGACGACGGGTTTGTTGAAGATAGTGATTCTTGCTACCGGTGCTGGTGTTGTGGTGATGTTGTTGTGGGGTTGTCGTGGTGTCGTGGTGTTCCACTGGTGTTCTGGTGGTGCTGCAATGGTGTGTGGTGGTGGTAGTGTAGTAATGTTGTGGTGCTGTTGTCGTGGTGTGGATGTAGTGTTGTGGTGGTGTTGTCGTGGTGTTGTGCTGGTGTTGTGGTGGTGTTGTGGTGGTGCTCTGCTAGTGTTGCGGCAGTGCTGTGGCGGTGTTGTGGCAGTGTTGTGGCGGCATTGTATCTTGTGGTGGTGTTGTGGCGGCGTCTTGGTGTTGTGGTGGTGTTGTGGTGGTGTGGTGGTGTTGTGGTGTGGTGGTGTTGTGGTGGTTGTGGTGGTGTTGTGTGTTGTGTTGACGTTTTGACTGTTTGGCGGCGGTGTGGCGGCAGTGTGGCGGCGGTGTGGTGGTAGGGTATTGTCTGGGTGCAGTGGTGCTTTAGACGGTAGGTCTTGAACAAGTGACAAGTCTACTGCCATACTACCAGTCTACTACTAGTCTAGGTCTCGTCTACTATACTACTAGTCTACTACTAGTGTACCACTACTCTACTACTAGTCTACTACTAGTCTGCCACTATAGTACCAGTTTACTACTAGTTTGGCACTGGGCACTGGGCCGTGAAGGAATGGCATGGGCACTGGGCCGTTAAAATTTGGGCACTGGGCCATTGGCAGTGGTGCTTTAGTAGTAGCCATGGCCATGCTACCAGTCTGCTACTAGTGTAAGTCTACCACTAGTCTACTACCAGTCTACTTCTAGTTCCTGGTCTACCACTAGTCTACTACTATACCACTTATACCACTTGTATACTACTAGTCTACTACTATACTGCTAGCCTACTAATTACTAGTCTACTACTAGTCTACTAGTCGTCTCCCACCAGACTCCTCGCGTACCACCGGGGTACTACTAGCCTACTACTATCCCACATGCGAGCATACTCCTAATCTACTCCTAGTATACTGCTGGTCTACTGCTGCTTTACGTCCAGTTTACCAAGCAAACCCACCCAGCCAACTAACCAACGATGAGGGGTTTGTTGAAGATAGTGATTCTTGCTACCGGTGCTGGTGTTGTGGTGATGTTGTTGTGGGGTTGTCGTGGTGTCGTACTGGTGTTGTTGTCCTGTTGTGGTGGTGCTGTAATGGTGTGTGGTGGTGGTAGTGTAGTAATGTTGTGGTGCTGTTGTCGTGGTGTGGATGTAGTGGTGTGGTGGTCTTGTCGTGGTGTTGTGGTGGTGGTGTGGCGGTGTCGTGGTGTTGTGGTGGTGTGGTGGTGTTGTGGTGGTGTTGTGGTGGTGTTGTGTGTTGTGGTGGTGTTTTGATGGTGTGGTGGCGGCGTGGCGGTGGTGTGGCGGCGGTGTGGCGGTAGGATATTGTCTTGGCGCAGTGGTGCTTTAGACGGTGGGCCTTGGACAAGTCTACTGCTATACTACCAGTCTACTACTGGTCTAGGTCTCGTCTACTATACTACTAGTCTACTACTAGTGTACCACTACTCTACTACTAGTCTACCACTACTCTACGACTAGTCTACTACTAGTCTGCCACTATAGTACCAGTTTACTACTAGTTTGGCACTGGGCACTGGGCCGTGAAGGAATGGCTGGGCACTGGGCCGTTAAAATTTGGGCACTGTATTGGCAGTGGTGCTTTGGCAGCAGCCATGGCCATGCTACCAGTCTGCTACTAGTGTAAGTCTACCACTAGTCTACTACCAGTCTACTTCTAGTTCCTGGTCTACCACTAGTCTACTACTATACCACTTCTACCACTTGTATACTACTAGTCTACTACTATACTGCTAGCCTACTAATTGCTAGTCTACTACTAGCCTACTAGTCGTCTACCACCAAACTCCTCGCGTACCACTGGGGTACTACTAGCCTACTACTGTCCCACACGCGAGCATATTCCTAATCTACTCCTAGTATACTGCTGGTCGACTGCTGCTTTACGTCTAGTCTACCAAGCAAACCCACCCTGCCAACTAACCAACGACGACGGGTTTGTTGAAGATAGTGATTCTTGCTACCGGTGCTGGTGTTGTGGTGATGTTGTTGTGGGGTTGTCGTGGTGTTGTGGTGTTCCACTGGTGTTCTGGTGGTGCTGTAATGGTGTGTGGTGGTGGTAGTGTAGTAATGTTGTGGTGCTGTTGTCGTGGTGTGGATGTAGTGGTGTGGTGGTGTTGTGGTGGTGCTCTGCTAGTGTTGCGGCAGTGCTGTGGCGGTGTTGTGGCAGTGTTGTGGCGGTGTTGTGGCAGTGTTATGGCGGTATTGTATCTTGTAGTGGTGTTGTGGCGGCGGCGTGGGGTTGTGATGGTGTTGTGGTGGTGTTGTGGTGTTGTGGTGGTGTTGTGGTGGTGTTGTGTGTTGTGGTGGTGTTTTGATGGTGTGGCTGCGGTGCGGCGGCGGTGTGGCAGTGGTGTGGTGGCGGTGTGGCGGCGGTGTGACGGCAGTGTGACGGTAGGATATTGTCTTAGTGCAGTGGTGCTTTGGACGGTGGGTCTTGGACTAGTCTACTGCTATACTACTAGTCTACGTCTCGTCTACTATCATACTACTAGCCTACTACTAGTCTACCACTACTGTACCACTACTCTATTAATAAACTGCTACTGTAGTACTAGTTCACTACTAGTTTGTCACTGGGTCAGTCTGGGCCATTGGCACTCGGTCGTCAAATTTTACTTGAGTAAAGCATTTCTTGTTATTACTTGTGAACTAATTTATTTAGTCTTAATTACGGTCATGTGCTGTAATTTCTTGTCAATTAAGTTCATGTCGTGTCATGGTTTTGGTTTAGTGCTAGTGTGACTGCGTGGCAACTACTCTGATTTAGTTCGAGCGAGGGTCATTTGGTGACCGTTGTAGTTGCTTAGCTGAACTACCTAGCGTAAATCATTTTTATTCATGATGATTGAGGGCCATTTGGTAGTTAATTTGGATGATTCCTCCTCTTCCTTCCTTTTCTTTTTCTTCCATTCCTGCCTTTCCTTCCAATTCTTTGCCTTCCTTCCCTTCGCTTTCTTCCCTTCCTTCCTGTACTGCTTTCTCTTTTCTCCCTTCCTTCACTTCCTTACCTTCCTTCAGTTCCTTTCCTTCTTTCCGCTGTGTTCATTTTTTCGTCTTTCTTCTCTTCCTTTCCTTCCTTTTCTTCCTCCCGTTTCTCATCCCTCATGGTTCCCCTTCCTTCCCCCCCTGCCTCTACTCGTGCAATCTCGGAAGCCAATTCAAGGGGTCAAACAAACAGGGTCAGGGGTGAAAAAAACAGGGTCAGTGGTCAGAAAAACAGGGTGACGGGTCAAAAAAACAGGGTCAGGGGTCAAAAAAACAAGGTTGCAGAGGTCAAAAAAACAAGGCGGAAGGGGTCAAAAAAACAGGGTCAGAGGTCGAAATTCACAGGGGTCAAAAAAACAAGGTTAGGGGTCAAAAAAACAAGCAGGGGTCAAAAAAACAAGGTAAGGGGTCAAAAAAAAGGTGGGCCCTGTATTACCTAACTGTCGAGCCTACAGTAACTGCCATGTGTATCACCAAAGTAATATGATTACAAAAGTAATTAATACCTGCGTAGAAGAGTGGTAATACTTGGGTATAATAGGAGTAACTTTCGTTTCTCTTGGTCAGTAGTAATGCTTGGGTAAAGTTGAATGTTCAAGTTGAACTATAGTAAGTACAGGGACATGGTCGGGAATTTCTCAAGGTAGGTAGTGACTACAGTCATTGATCATCAATGTCACTTTTGACTCATTTGTATTCGTTAAACGATTGATGATCGTTCACTAGTGGTGAGTATTAACAAATCATGGGTAGTCATTGATAATCAATGGTTACTATATGAATATATCTGAACATGTATCGTTGTTTGCTGGTAATTATTAGTATTAGATAGTAGTGGTTCATGACTGATCATTGGAAGTGAATATTCATTGATCAGGGTTGACTCATGGTTCATAATGCTGTATGATTGATAGCAAACCAACCATAACAATCACCCTGAAAACTGGTTGATACTGGTTGAAGATAAATGGAGTAACAACCACGAAACAGTGAAGGATAGGTAGTGGTTGAGTGGCAGTGAATGACAAGCATGCAAAGTTGCCTGGTCCTTGCTAGTGGTGGTTCAACGCTCCATAAGAGAGAGAGAGAGAGTATAACAAGCAACAGCAATGACACACCCACGACATATGCACATTGCTGTATAGAGAGTCATGGGGGTGTGCGCACTAGGTGTGGGCATCGCCCCAACCATCTCAAGAACATGCTCCAAGCTTCATGGGATGACCACGACTATAGATTTCATCCAAACGCACCGAAAGTATCTGGGTTTTGTATCCCAATTCTTGTGGATAGTCTAGAATATCCCGGTGGTATACCCCAACTCTTGTGGAGAATCCACAAGCAATGGCATGCGGCATGTCGATTTAGGGCTTCACATCCACATTTTGAAAAGCCTGGCCAACAAACTGGGGCATCATGTGACATGAAGTTATCCAGCATACTTGCTCAATGGTGGTTCATAAGAAATCAGAAATGCAAATAAGCAATAGTATGACAATACCACCAGCATAAATGCATAGTGATTCACTTATTTCAAGAACAACACTAATGGGAATGACAGAAAGGTGTTGAAAAAAGTGATGGTATGAATAGTGGGAATTTCAGCAACAACAATTGATGAATGAAGATCGCTTAGTTGCGATTCAGCACCGATAGTGTTGGGAATTCAAGCTTTCTAACTTAGCAATGGACATCCAAAGCATGTAGACCATTCATGATTGAGGTTGATTAACCATCATTTACCACCCCTATTGCCGTTACATCCTTGCTATTGTTCGTGTCCACACGCAGCCCTGCTATTGGCTGCTCAAACTGCGTAGGTAGCTCATCAGCATCCACTCTTGCGATTGTGTACCATTCGAATGACTAGTAACGACGCGAAATGGTTGATTGGTTTGGAACTAGTGACAAATTATGAATCATCATAGAAACACTTGCCATCATCAACCATCAATTCCCACAGGCATGAGCGTCATTAAGCATCATGAACCATCATGAACCACCCGTTGATCGTGCTGGTCCAAAGACAGCCCAAGCTGGGCTCCCTACGTCAGGGCCCACCTCACGTGCCACGAAGCATGATCCACAGTTGGAGATGATACAAAAGAGTCGAGAGATCATCATCATCATCATCATCATCACCACCATCACCATCATCAATAACAATCATAAGTCTCTTGTTGATCATTATCCCGTAGAGTTAACTATTAAAATCAACCTTGGCAGTTGATCAACATCAGCATTGGGTTTACTTTGTCTTCAGTTCAGTTTTCATCAATTCGATATACTTTCGACTCGCTCAGATTTTGCACTGCGGTGGTTTTGATGGTTCACTGCGAGATCTTGAACTGAAGGATCAATCTTTGACAAACGTGACGACGGAAGCCAGTCCAGGTGAGATAACTGACCAAGTAGGTGATAGGGGGGAAACCATGTGGAAATCATGCAAAACCGACAGCAAAGGGATAATGGATTCCCCATGGTTGATGTTGAAACCATCATTTATAAGTCTATAAGTTTAACTTATCATTTAAAGGGATAACGGAAGCTAATGTCTGAATGGATCGATGTTCATGGAGGTCTACAAGATTCCCACTGCCAAAACCAAGCACACTTGCCTGCTGATCTGTTGGTTTTGGGCCAAGCAGCTGTATCTACTTACACTTGTCAGAACATTTAGATTGTCCTTGCACGGGGTTGTCCACGAAAAAACGCTATGCACTTTTCGACCAGTCATGCGCACCAAGTCCAGCCCGAATTCCAACTTTTTTCCGGCTCATGAAAACAAATGAAGTGTTCCTCCTGCTATGTCCCCAACCCACACTCCCCAAGCCATATAATGCAACCCCAACCCCACGCCCATCTCAACCCACATGCAAATCTAACCCCAAGCCAAACCCGCATGCAATCGAAATCACCCCAACCCAAACCAAAGCAGCCCTGCCTGCACTGCGTCTTGCAGCACTTGGCGGCTCAAGCTATCGCTGCCATTGGCCAAGCGTTGGAAAGCTGCACGGCACTGCGACTCCTGGGTAGCGACCACGGGTCGAAGTGGAGTCATGCTGGATACCTAGTGGATACGACGTGGTTGGTTTATGACTGTTAATATTGGGTAAATAGTACTATCTAGTACTGGGATGTACTGATTCTTGTACTGCTTTCGAATGGTTAATGAGGGTTCAGTCATCCTTGGTTATAGATCAAGATCGAGATAGGAAGCAATACTACAATTCACAAGCAACCATTAGTGGTGCAACCTCTTGTGAAACCCATCCACCAAGATTTCTGATGTTGTTCAACTGCTATTTTGACAATGTCCCACCGGCCCAATGGGCTGCTTGTGGCCAGCCCATGACAGCTGGAAGTGCTACATCCCACACCGTCCCCGTCCTGCAACTGCACACAGAAGGGCCTAGAAGCTGGACCGGGGCACTCAACAGCATGGTGCGGCTGTTTCCATGGATGGTTCATCCCAATTTGCACGAGGACGCCAGACTTCAAGCTGAATAGACGGCCCATCAACACAGTGACTACATGTGACTATCATCTAGGAGCTCGTGAACCATTCCCTGATCACAATCCAATCTCACCCTACTCATACACACCCAAAGCAGGATCCCTGCCACCAAAAAACGATCCTTCGGAGAACGGAGCCCATGACTTTCAAATCTGCTGTAGATTGCTGGTTTATAAAACTGGACTGGATACGATCGGAATAGGGATAATTTACTAGACTATAAATACGTGTTATATATATATATATATACAAACATCACAGATCGATATACGGAAAATACATACATACAAACATATATGCGTCGAACTATGTTTATGTGTATCTTAAAATAGATATACACACACACACACGTGATCAGTGCACATTGATACGTAGCTTATGATTAGGGCAGTATATTGCGGTAGTCATCTCCCTGTAAATCCCGTGTTGGAAGAGATTGCGAGAGTCACCACCAAGCAGCCCGTAGCAATGTCTCCACGAATTGTAATGTTGGCGCATCAAACAAGGGTTCAATGAGTTCTGAGGCTCTCTCGGAAGAAAGCACAGGGTTCTCCCAGAGTTCTTTTCGTGGCTGAATTGTCATTCCGACAACATTCCAGCCTCACAGATCATGTTTCGGCTTGACACCAATGGTGACACGAAAGGCGACCTTTCTGCGCATTCTTCGGCACAACACTTGGTGATCTAGCCTAGCGGGGTGGTCCATACTTATCACCCCGAATTCACGGTTAGCCAGGGTATCCAGGGGATGCTGGATGGGGATTCTCTTATACGGCCGCATTCCCCTGCAAACCAAACAGCACAGGCCCCCTCAAAAACCAGCATGTCTGATCACTGGCTGTTTCTCCATGGAAACACATGACAACGCACTTTTTTTGAGGCCGTTGAGGGTTCCACCTCTTATGGATTTGCCCATAACAATAGCATAATGACATGCTGACTCTGGGTGTTGTCGTAAATTTCAAATGATTGGGGGCGCCCATTCTTTACATATTACGCTTGAATCAGAGTAGCAATTTCTGTCCTGGTTTTGGGGAAGCGCGCTAGACATATAGCATACAAATCTGTCGAGCGTCTGTAGTTCCAAGATTCTAACCTCAATGTAAATAACCATATGTGCACAATGGTGTTCAGGTAGCATTGGTATGATGTCCCTCAAGTGTGCACCTAGCTTGAACTAGCTCTTGACTGGTAGGCGGTTGAACCATGTTGAACCACCATCAAAAAATATGCACGGGTCCAGTCGGATGTGGGGCATCTCCTAGGCAGCTTGTGATGGAAGTCATTGCTGGTCAACCAACCTTCATTCAGGAACCTAAGGCGTCTCGAAACGTTGCATTGTTAGTGTTTCTTAGAGTACTACTGATGTCTGATCAATATATTCAGTGTTTCTTAGAGTACTACTGATGTCTGATCAATATATTCATAAAAAAGCAACAGTTACAGCAATACTCAATAATATTCTATCCCACCAGTTATCGGTGTATTGCAGAGGTCTGTGAACCTGAATAAGCGCCGTTGCTTCACCAACTAAGCGCCAACAGCTGAAAGGCAAAAAAAACCCAGGGTGGTTGACCAGCCATGCCCAACCAATTGCTACAACCCAAGCCATCGCAGGCCCATGCTGTGTCACCCGCACATCATCACGGCCACGAAGTCCGAAAAACCAAGGCCCTTTGCACCGCCAGTGATGGCCAACAGAGACCTGGCCGAAGCACCGGCAACGAACACAAGAAGCCACACATAGCGGGGGTGGGCTGTAGATCCTCGAAATGATCAGTGGACAATCTGGGCATCATATGCTGCATTTTTTGATGCACCTGCATGGCCTTATAGATCCTTATGGAAGGCACTCAACGGCACCTTTCAATCACAGATCTGTAATGTTTACATCGGATATCATTGCTGAAACGTGACCACCTCAACTAGCATCTGATATGGTTTCAAATCGGGGGCTACAAAGGAATGAGAGAAACGCCATCGTCGGTTTTTTACTTTGGAGTTGGGACGTCACAAAGACCATTGGCAAATCAATGGTTTGTTCAAAAACTTGAACATCGAAATCACGCACGATATAGTTTTGTGTCACTTACATTGTCAATACTTGCTTGTTTTCTCTGCACCTTCCAAATTTCAAACGGCAAAAAATACCACATTTTCTTGGTCATAAAAAACAAAAGTTTGACTGACAAAGTCCTTGTTGAACTTTCGAGGTTATCATTTAAAGTCGGTCCTGCTGAAATGAACTAAGCTTTGACAAAACGAACGCGACACAATAACAACAACAGCGATAGTGTCACACTGGGGACGTTTTCTGGTTTTGACCGTTTTACATCGTTTTACCGCTGACGATAAAACAGCAAAACCACACAAAACATGGGTTTTGCCGGTTTACCGTTTGACCGTTGATGGGAAAAGGGTGGTGAAACGGCAAAAACATGATCACCAGTTCTTCGAAACCAATCAACAATTTTACTGTTTTACTGTCGGCGGGAAATATTTAAAACTGTAAAACTGAAAAGCCTGAACTATATTCTATCAATGGGATCCGGTTGAAAAAGTGGCGGGTCGTAGAGAAAAGTGCTGACTCATGCCAGTGAAAATCCTCTGGGGAACCCCAAGGTCATCCAGGGTTTCCTGCAACAAATTTTATCGCATACCGGTCGGATATGGCACATTTTCATCCTGTTGAGACCTTGTTTTTTTCTCCATTTTCTTTGATTCCAGGAATGGGCATCGAGTTGCTCGGTTCAACCTTATCGGGCCACCCGGATCCACACGGTGAGTTTGCAACAAAACAATTTTCTCCGATCACAAGATGAACTACAGGGGATCCACTCTGCCAGGTGTGGGAATGGGCTTCTGGTCAACCATTGCTGTTTCCAATGATGAACCTTTGTAAACCGTGATTGATCATTATAGAATGACAACATAGATCAATAATCATGATGAAATACAAATGGTTGTGGGTCAAAACCCCGTACCCCTGGTTCCCCTTCATTTACCATTGTTTTCCCTATTATTACTGGTTATTATCCCCCATTATTGGTTGGTTAATATTAATCAATCCATAGCCAAATGGGTAACAGTAATCATCAAAAGAACAGTCCTGAGCGTGTGGCTCCTGCGCTCCACCTGCATTTATCAACTATCATCATGAATCCTATATACTGCTTATCGCAATTCAGAACATGGGTATTGACCATGGATAACACATATGATTTACTTGAACCTGTCATTAATCATCAATTAGCTATCGTTATTTAGCCATCATTAATCTGTCATTCCCATTCATTCCCAACATCTATTGGGCCTAAACAACGGTAAAATAGTCATTCTAGCCTACCCATCGTGACCCCTCATTGATGTGGCAAGCGCCAAGCATCGTTAACCATAATCTATCATGATCAATGACTAGGAACCGGTATCGTCCTGCAGTTCCTTCTCCCCCTGAATTCTGTGGGGGTGAATGAACCTGTTGGTTTCTTTGGAACGGCTGCGCCGGCTGCACTGGCTGCACCTAATCTCTTCTTCCATCTCATCAGGTTTCTTTGGCGCCTAGCGTTCGTGATAGCCAGCATGTGTGACTTGTCACCTTCCGACCATCACTGGGGCCCTACACATCATTGCCACAGCATCAACCAAGTGTAGAAGGAAAATGTGGGCGATCACATTGGGTTTCTCAGCGCACGAATGGCCAATCATAAGGACCTAACCAACCAGAAACCAGATACATCACGACCAGATCACTCACCAGACGCCAAAACAGCCAATCGATCAACGCTGCAATTTGGACATTGTTCAAGTGTCGATGAATTTTTCAATGCCAACCAAGGAGTAACCAACGAAGGCATATCTTATCTACTGAGCTATAGCTGATGGGTTCATCAATAAAAAGGACAGGTGTTCCCGGAACAAAATTGCTGCAACCGTGGTTGCGGAAACCGCTGGTGACTATCCGTTTGACATTACAAGTGTAAGGAGATCCAGGCATACATAGCTAAAGATCTACCTCGATCTACCGTCCCTAAAAGTCATCTAATAAACAACGACAATCTCTGAACTTCGGAGATCTACCTTTTGCAGGGCAGTTTTTCCTCAAGCACCGGGTCTTCTATTGCTGTTGACTTCACAGGTGAGCACCCAGCCACTTGCTGCCTTGGTACCTTCCAAATGAACCGTGAAACGCTGCATTGGAACCACTGATCTCATCTCTGACGGGCACACGCTAGGTGAATTGTAAACGACCATTTTCAATTCAGGTTATTCTCTAAAAGTTCTGAACAGAACTTGTAGAGAATTACCTTTATAAATTTTCAGCACGACCATTTATAAGTCCTGTACTGCCATTTGCTTCATCTGAAATTTGGGGATCTCCGGTGTTCACATCCCAAACGTTTCCCTGCGGCAAGAACTGCGAGGATGTTCACAACACACCAATCTTAAGAGGTTCCTGATGTTGATCCACCTTGAGCGTCCAAGTCCTATCAGAATAGGTTCTCATGTTCCGTGCAATGTTGGGTAGCAAATCGCCAGGCACAAAGCCAAAAAAGAAGCTTCGAAGTGTACATAAATAAACATCACTGTAGTTTTAATTGACCTGTAAATTGCAAAAAATCGTAGTATTTTGGGGAGCTGTTCTTAGAACCAAAAGGGGTTCTAAGAACCACTTAGGACCACTTAGACCTGGGACCCCCCCTCTACTCGGTCCATAAAGTTGGCCCTGACTACAGTATATACATAGCTACAGAAATATGCAAGTCTCTATCAATATATCTATGCCCAATGCATATCTCTATATATCCAAAAATCTATATCCATATGTCCATATCAATATCCTTTCATATCAATATCAGTATGTGGCTGTGGGTCAGTTCACCCTGTACCCCTGGTTCCCCCATCATTCACCATTGTTCTCCCTACTATTGCTGGTCAAGATCCCCTATAAAATTGATGGTTAACTGTTTGACCCAGTTCGCCATGTTCATTTCATAGATTGATGATTCAAACATACCATATCTATATGAAACTGTTGGTTATTATCCCAGATATTGGTTGGATAATATCAACCCGCCATGTTTGAATCATCAATATGATCTATATCCAAATCTATATCAACATGTTTGAATCATCAACAAACATGACATAATGTCACCTGCATCAGCTTCCCAGGCACCTCGCCAAAGATCGTTTCCAGGAAACCCACGGATGGCGCAGCACCTGGAGCTTCGAAGGCACATCCAGCGAGGTCTCAACCAAGCACTGGAGCTTAATTGCACGTTTTCTTGTGACTTGATACCTATACAGGTATATCTATAGGTATGCATGGATTTAGATACCTAGATATACCATACCTATAATAATAATAGGTATGTATAGATTTAGATAATTCTAGATACCTAGATATACTTAGATAACTGATTGGTATGTCTAGATCTATAGGTTTGGAGAGTGCGACATCTCAGCGCCACAGAAGCTCCATCCCTAGCTGCACCCAGCCACCGCACCTTCGGGGATGCCCAGATCAGAGGCAGAGAGCAACCCATCTGCGTCCAAGTCCAAGCGTAGGAACGCGCCTGACGATCCAGTCGTTGATGACATGCCACCAATTGGTGTTGGTGAACTGGATCAAGTAGTTAACCAACCAATCATAGCAAATGGTTAATAATAGGGGATGATAACTAACAATTATAGGGAATATATTACAGCTATATCGCTATGGATCAAGCAGTTAACAAACCAATTTTATGGGAGATAATGACCAACAAAACTACAGTATAGGGAAAACAAAGGTTAATGATGAGGGAACCAGGGTACAGGGTTTTGACCCATAGCCTGTCGGCAAACATCAGCAAGCTATTGCTGTGATCTAGCATTGGTAGTTGACAGCTTGTGGTAGTAGTACCGCGTGGTTTGTTCATGTGGATCTACATGTGCTATTGAGGCGGTCACTCAGGGTGTCCATCCCAGAGCCGGTCACCGTCATTGCAGGACTGCTGGGCTGAGGCTGTAGTTTTGAACCATCAATCGGTGTGAAAATCTACAGGAAAGCCTACCTAAGTGTAAATTGTGTTACCAGTGAGCATTGTTGGTTGATGGCTTATATAACTGTATCCCAATGCCTACCTCATGGCCTCACCCCCTCGCACCTGATTGGTGTTGTTCTTTTTGTCACTGTTGTTCTTTCTTTTTTGGCTGTTCTTCTTTTCTTTCTTTTTCTTCTTGCTGCTGCTGCTGCTGCTGTTGTTGTTGTTGCTGCTGCTGCTGTTGTCGTTGTCATTGTCGTTGTCGTTGTCGTTGTCGTTGTTGTTGTTGTTGTTGTTGTTGTTGTGGTTGTCGTTGTTGTTGGCGTTGTCGTTGTCGTTGTCGTTGTCGTTGTTGTTGTTGTTGTTGTTGTTGTTGTGGTTGTCGTTGTTGTTGGCGTTGTCGTTGTCGTTGTCGTTGTCGTTGTTGTTGTTGTTGTTGTTGTTGTTGTGGTTGTCGTTGTTGTTGGCGTTGTCGTTGTCGTTGTCGTTGTCGTTGTTGTTGTTGTTGTTGTTGTTGTTGTGGTTGTCGTTGTTGTTGGCGTTGTCGTTGTCGTTGTCGTTGTCGTTGTTGTTGTTGTTGTTGTTGTTGTTGTTGTTGTTGTTGTTAGTAGTTCTTTTATCTGGCTTTCGTGTTGTTTCTTGAGTTGTTGTCAGCTTGGTATCATTGGCTTCAAACAATCGTCGCCATAGCATTCGGGTGGTGACTTGGGTTTCCCTCCTGCTGACACTCGCTGGTTGCTGGCATCTCTGTTTACTTCATTGCTTGTATCACTGTTGCTTCAATCTCGGTCTTATAATCAAGCATTCCTACCAATTTTGACGCCTAATGACTATGCAATCAAGCAGTATCAAGCAGTTGTGAACCAACTTCTGTATTCACCAAGCATCAGTGATGAATCACAAATGCATAGTGAACGGTTGGTAAGAGAATCATAGCAAGCAATAAAGCATCAGTCATGATCAATCATTGGTCAACCAGGATTTATCATCAATTCATAGCCGATAATCAGTCACAAGTTATACATCAGCAACTAAAAAATCTTCATAACCAACCATCAACAGCAATTGTCAACTATCAAATCAACAATCAAGAACAATCATCAACAATCAAGAAATCAACTATCGATCATCGCCAACAATCATCACCACAAGTTGTCAATCAACAACAAATTATCCTTAGTAGCCAATCATCAACAGCTATCAATGATCACAATGATCAACAATCAAGAAATCACCAACAATCATCAACGATCCTGGTTGGTGCATACCTCAACGGTTGGTTCATCGACCAACCATCGCTGTTGACCAACGATGCTGGGTCCACTGCGTGCCTCGCAGCGGTGCTAGCTCAGCCTCAGGGAGTTCATAGACCAAGAGTCGAAGGAAGGCCTTGGGGGCAGCGATTGAGGGTGGTTGGGTGGTGAAGGTGGGTTGGTTGGGTGGTGAAGGCTGCTTAAGGCTGGTTGGTTGAGGTTGGTTGAGGTTGGTTGAGGTTGGTTGAGCTTGATTAAGTTTGGTTAAGGCTAGCTGGTTAAGGTTGAGCCAGGTTGGTTAGGGTGGTTGCTGAAGAATGGTGAAGATTGGTTGATTGATTGGTCTCCCTCCCTGTCTGATGGTAACAGTGCAAAGCATCCGTTGCTGCACATCCCAATGATTTGCAAAGTCCAACTGTTTTTGATGGCACATTCTTTTCGTTGCAAATTAGTTTGTTTGGATATTATCTCATTAATCTGGTGATCAATCGATCTGGTGATGTTTTGATGCAAACAATCCCAATCGTGATTGGTTTTGTGCCGCACTTATTGTTCATGGTCTCCAACCAACCTGGGTCAGCCTAAAGTGCACTTCCAAAGACCGCTTCCTTCACTGTTTCCAGGGGGGAGTGTTACTGGTGTGGTCCAGGGGAAGTATTTCGGGTGTGAGTCACCAGCAACAGACTGTTCCATGGACTCCCAAGACCAAGGGACAATACTTTTGTAAATTACAATATATCAGTATCGTTTGGTTTTTCTTAAACAACATATCAAATGCTGTGAAGAACCACAAGGACAAAGCAAACACAACGAACATCAACCCTACAATGACACCAGTGCCGACACAACAACATCGGCAACAACAACAGCAGGGACAGCTGGGCTTTCATCATTTCTCAGTTCGTCCGGCCATCCCAACATCGTTCCTACCCTAGGTATTTCAGCCCTGTCAAACAACCTATGGGAAAAGCAAACAAGTCTTGGCCACTGACTAGGATGCCTTTAGCCAACAACCATCTATGTAGCTGTATAGATTGCAGGCCTGCAATGTACAGTACTGATGATGGACCCTTAAAAACAACTTCAAGAAATAAGCCGCCCAAGTGCAACATCCATGTGGCCTGCACTCGATGGATTCCCCCGCAGTATGACCAACCCATCACCAGCAGGGTCTCACGACTGGCACAGCTTTTCTCTACAGTGCTGGCACTGAGACCCTGAGATCCAGGAGAGTTCCCATGCGGCACTGCAGTGAGAGGTTCGTCGTTCACAGGGCGGGTTTCTTCGCTGAACTTCGGTCTGGATGTGAGTCAAAAAACGTCATCAAACACGGTAACACAATGAGCATATGGGGATATCATTGAATGATGGTGCCCCTCAAACATCTCAAAAAAATTACATTTTGAAAGGGAAGCATCCATTTCAATTCATTCAACCGCGATGATGGCAGCTTAAAGGGTCGTCTGTCAATGGAGTCGACGGCTATCCAATACTGAAGGATGCGGCAATCCTTTTCACTTCTGGATGACCGAATGTGAGTGGTGACTGAGCTCAAACAGTACGGAATCTATGTACCTTTTTTTTGGCCCAATATAAGCGAAAGGGATTGTTGGGGAGTTCCAAATTCCTGTTGGATGATGATGATGATGATGATGATGATGATGATGATGATGATGATGATGATGATGATGCCTTCCAACCAACTAGTTGTTCATCCCACCATGACAAACTTTGTCTCATATTTCAGTAGTTAGACCAACTATGCCGAATATCGATACCCCCCTGTTGGTTGCCGATACCCTCATGATTAGACTATTGCAACATCATAACCTCGCTGGTGTGTACCATCCTTCAAACTAGCCACAAGGGGTCCACGACATTGTTCCCTTTTGATCTACCGACCCTGACTGCATCGCTCGCACTGCACTGCCACAGTGGCATTCCAAGAGAAACCTAATCGACCATTGATGAGAGGCATAGCCTGGTTTGAACCAAATACTTTGGACATGAAGTCTTCAGCCACGACATTAAAACACTGGCAAAATGGGGACATCAATCAATCCACCCAGCATCACCACGTAGCCAACGAACGAACCAGCTGGGTCGACCAAAGAACTGCAGTGCTGTCTGTCGACAAGTTAAGACCAGTGAGCTATGAGGATTCTTGATGGGAAACCACTGAATTTTTGTGGATCGTTTAGGGCATTTTCAATCCATAGCCAAATTACCATTTGGAGCTTTTTCAAGCCACAGGGGTCCCCGAAATCATCCTTTGTTAGTCATTTTGTAGTACCAAACCAACCAAACTTGGGGGTCCCATATTTTGAGAAATCCTGATGTTTTGGACTGTCAGTTGATGTACTGCCATGGCTGTACGCTTTGCCATGGTTTCTCTATGATCAACTTGGGAGCCACTAGGCCTACCAGTTGTACACAAGCATGGGTTCAATGGATGGTTCCACCGCCAAATTTGCTAAAAATTGCTGTGACCATTGGTTCCCAAATGAACGGACTCATAACGAGAATGATATTGATAGATACATAATCATCATCCCGTCACGAGATAATTATAGATACTGGCTGCTAATCCCTAACCTGTGGGATTATGAGCTTTGGTCGATGGTGCGCTACAAGTACCACACATTCTTTTCAACGACAGCTTACATCGTTCTCGTTTTTTGAGGGATCAACTACAGCGAACATGCACCAACAAACTAGGGAGCTGTTCAGTTCAAGGATCGACTGCACATCTGATCGGTCCATCACAAAAAATGAGCGCTCTTTGATATAGGAAGACCTACCATCTTTCCAAACATGAACCCCACTTCTCATTTTCATCAATCTATCGCATGATGGGCAACCGTTCAACCAGCAAATGCCATCTCATCAATGCTCAGCTTTTTAAAAAGCCGCAGCATCCCGCCACTGCAGTAGCATCACTTTGCAGCCACAGCGTTCGGCGAATACGGTGCGTAGTATTGTGGTGTAGGATGTAACAAAAATTCAGAAAGAATGTGGACAGGTGACTCTGTGTTTATGGTGCATTCCGAGTCATTGGTAGTTTTCCATATTAACATGTATCAGCTGTGTCTATTGGATGGTAGGGTGTCATCCTGGCTATCCAAAGACTTGGGTTACTTGGCCAAGTTCCCTACATGTCCTTACAACATCCCTGCCGGTAGCCTGACATGTCCATCATCAATCAAGCGGCACCTCTACTCTCTTATGAGGACTTGCTACACCGGGGGTTCCAATAAACAACCAACAAACGAATGATCGAACCAACATGGCGCCTGTTGATGCTACCTCTTGCTATAACGGGGTTGGTTATCTAGCACTTGTTGCTTACACATATGTGCCTGAGGGAAGAACCAACACCAGCAGCTAAGGGTGCTGTGGCTATGATCGTTGTGCTAGATGAATCACATTGGAACATGCTTCTGCTGATGATGATGGTGATGGTGATCTTGCTGGCGCTGCTGCTGCTGCTGCTGCTGCTGCTGCTGCTGATGATGATGATGATGATGATGATGATGATGATGATCCAATCACCTGCTCCACTTGGGACGGGATGGGTGGTTTTTGCAGCTCTGTGAATGCATCAACAAAGATTCAGAATGATGAATATCTTAGGTGATACAGGAGAGTTTGCGCCAAGGTTAAACAGCTGGTTGTTCCATTGTGTAGGATAAGAATTGACCACAATCCTATGGTATATGCTGGGTTCCATTTTTCAAATTAACTGCACTCAAAGATAGAACAGCTGCAGGAGCTGTCATGGACTAGGGCTGTAACTGGCTCACAATCAGCAGAATGAACTGCCAAGTCGGGAATTATGTCATGGAACAATGATCAAAATCAATCCAAATCCTGGTTCATCTGGATCGCTTCCAGGATCAAGAGATTCTACAGACATCTAACGCATCTAATTCACTAGTTAAGCATTGCTGATAGAACTACCTGGTTAAGTTCATCAACTAGTGAATCTGAGTTTTGCTTCTGTGATTCTACCTCAATTTGAGTTTTGCTGTCCTACCAGCTGTCCTGCCACTGCTCAGATACGGGTGCCACTGCGAGGACTGATCGCGCCTCCTCAGCAGCCGGTGATGCAGGCACCTATTGTCTGCCAGTATATATGGGTATGGGTCAAAACTATTAACCCCCAATATGGCAATCTATAATGGAAATCTATTGTAAACCAATGGTTTTTGGGGTGCCACTATTTTGGCACATACCCGTATTATCCCATATCTATGAATGATAAACAGAAAGGGAGGGACCAATGTACCAACATGAGTGATTTCATGCTTAGTTCATCACGTCTATTCCTCAACGACAAGACAAGGGCGAAATCCAAAGTGAATGGCAACTGAGCAACAATATAACGCCAGTGCTGTTGCTGTGATACTGCCACAATTCAACGGTTAGCTTGACCCAAACGAGAATCAAGTGGACTAATAGCTAGATGGACCAGTCATAGGGTCCCATGGTTCAGTAAATGGTGATAACATCGTGCAGTGCATTGCCAACACCCAGGGTGCCCCCTGGAACATTCTCACACATGATCATGTTTGCCCAACGATTCCCTCACTTGACGATTATTAGTCAGCTGCTATTGACCGCTAGTTGGCTGTTTCTCAAAATCGGGGCCCCTCAAATCATCCAATCTTAAATCTTCATAGGTAATACACCAACCTGTTTTGGGGTACCCCGATTTTGAGAAACCATCAGTTGGATAATGGTTCACAAGAGTTGGTTAATGAGGGAAACCACTGCCACTGACTCACGTCCAGCTTTTTTCGCAAGGCTAGGTCTCACAAGTTGAGGATGGTGTCATGGACCAATCAGTGACTGCAATAATTAAAGCTCCTTGATGTTTAGAGCTTCGCGTTTTGCGAGGGCAATTTGAAAATAGAGCTGGTGAATAGATTTGCAGATGTCATCTGCTGGACGTTTATCACTCTCCATTTGGACGCAGCAATTTAGACATGCACTGACTCTTCATCGTCAAACTTGCATCTTATGGTCTGTCGGTTCGAATTCAGGAACGCTTGACCCCTAGCGTCAAACATTGATAAGCAGTATTAATCATGATCAAGCAACTATCAAATGGCTATTATCAACCCTTAATCGACCACCGCATGACCACTAATCGACCACTAATCCTCAAGTCAAAGCCATTTCTAAATTGATATTGAGGACTCCCAACAACAACAGTTGATATTGGTAGAAGTAGAAACCGTATCTCTACCACCCGATGCTTGATGTTGTTTGACAATGACCAGTGCCACCACAACAAACAAGCTTTGAGACCACCTAAGAACGAGCAGCACCCACTGGGCGGCCAAGCTTCTCATTGGACTAGAAGGAAAGTTCGGAGATGCCTGGTTTCGGCAACTTGGAGATCCCCTTGGGAACATGGCCCAATCATTACGGAAGTCCTGGTGGTACTCGGAGGCACCGTGTTACTGTTTTTGATTGTGAGGACACTTGGATAGACGCAAACAATGACGCCTGCAAGTGAACAGTGATGTCCGTTTTCACATTGATGTAATGACTAAGTGATGACTCTCTTAGGACATGGGTTTGGATGTCAGGGTCAAAATCACGCGCCCGGTGAACAAAGGATCTCCATTCATCCAACTGGATTTTTGCTGTTCTGACCAATAGGCAACAAGATCATGATGTCCGGCAATGCAAACGGACCCAACAATGATAAGGAACTATGTAGTGCGCAAATGGTGGATAGTACCGCCCAACGCATTAGATGTAGCTTCATAACTCTCTCATGATCACTTAGCAAGGTCAAGTCCAGCAATGTCAAACCAAATGGTGCAAAGAATAAGGTAGTTTATTAAGTAATTGTTTGTCAGCAAAATGTATTCAACTGACTACCCCGCGGAATAGAGAAGGGCCACAAACACTCCAAGATCCTTGTTGGCTAAGGATTTTTCCTTGAGCCGTGAGAGATCCCCGGTTGGTTGGTTGGTTGGGCGTGATGATAACCCATCATGGGAATCCCTGTTGACAAACCACTATAATAGGATCGTGATGGGGTTCCCAAGGGTTAGTTCCTGTATGTGATTGTGATTTCCTTGAATAGTGATAGGGTTTTATGGTTCACGTGATATCCAACCAGGACATATCGCTTGTGCCCAACCAGTTCGTTGCTCAGCTTCCCACAATCAATCCCTCTTGTCAACTCTCATCGACCATTGTGAATCGCCATCATTGCCGGCTATTGGTGATAATCGATCAGTACTAATTAATTAATCACAAATTACATCCAACAACACTGATGAAGCATTGCCCAACTATAGATGAATCATCAATGAATCATCAATTGCCACTACTCAGCACTATTGACCATTAATCAAGCATAAGTCAACCATCATTCGCCATCAGAAAACCACCATGGACGACCCATCCCTCAACGGCTTGCGCAAATTTTCGTTCGGTCCGGGCCACTGAAATGGATCCATCTGGACGAACGATGGGCTCGTCCACCTGGGGATGGGATGGGATTTGTCAATGTTTATATTAGGTGGTTTCTCAACATATGGGACCTCAAAAAAGGTTGGTTAACTACAAGGGGTACCCCAATTTTAAGAAACCACCGTATACACATTGACAAAGGGATATTTAGGGGTACCCTCCATAAATAGTTACTACAAGGGATGATTTGGGGGTACCCCTGTTTTGAGATACATCCATATCACCTTGTTGATAATGACTCATATGTTCCATGCCTCAACTGTGATAGAGACAACATGGTTTTAGTATTGTCAATGGGATGGGATAATCATTATCCATGCTCATATCGCCCAACTGATGATGACTAGCTCTAGTATTGAAAGTGATTAGTAATTGGCCAATGCCAATATAAACATCCACCAATGATATGAATCATCATGAACATTTATTGTTGTTGGAATCTTTTAATTGAAGATTGATCATTGATATGAATATGGAAAATTGTTCAGTATTCATTTAGCCAA
The DNA here is from genome assembly GCA_009767595.1 of Symbiodinium kawagutii. NCBI lineage: Eukaryota > Dinophyceae > Suessiales > Symbiodiniaceae > Symbiodinium > Symbiodinium kawagutii. The sequence goes on along the minus strand of VSDK01014533.1, from coordinate 138,996 downwards.
TGCTATCATGGGTATCAATACAATTATCACGCTGATTGGTAAATTGATGCTTTATGGACGTTTACCATGACTCTGGATTTTGAATATGTTTGACCAAGGCCAATGTGGATAGTGAAACAGGAATGTAGGCTCGCCCACATTGGTATCACTAGAACATCAATACTAATATGGACATTCATGAAGGGATCTTACAAAGTGTTCTTCAGGACCGTAATATCGATTCGAAACATTCACATCAATATCCATAGTAATATTGATATTCCACTATGAGTTCGGACATTACATTAACATCAGATATTCCATTGATGCCAATATGGACCTTTATTAATGATTGGTAATTAATCTCAATGATCAACATTGATACTAATCCGGACATTAACATCAATGAAGCAACCAACCGGGTGGCTTTTTGATTGCGCAACCCTGGTGGCGATTCCAAGGACAAAGAACCCACCCGAATCGTTTCCAGGGAAACCACAAGCTCCCTATGATGGAAACATGTCGGTGGCGGCTCTGACATCAGTAGGTTTAATTATATGACCCTCAAGTGTTGTTTAAACCCACTAAAAAACAATCAACGTCAACCAGGAACACGTTGCTGCTTGCTGATGGGATTTGAACCAAATGCAAATGGCGTACATTCCTGAACAATTAGCTGCCAAAGAGCAACTGTGTGTGTGAAGGACCGACGTGTTGAGGGTACTCACATAGGGGAAACAGACATGGACTACCAGCTACGATGAAACCATAAATCGGTTTCAAAAAATATGCACCAAGCAACACGAGCTGTTCAGTCCAGAAAGAATTGCATTGGGTTGCTGACTGACCTGGTCTATTCGCCGCAAAATCATTAAATCAACGTTTTTCATGAAAAAATTGGATGCAATCAGTGATGTTGAACTCCCTTTTGGCAGATTTCTTTGTCCCCATCTGTCATCTCTCATGTCTAGAAGTCGTTATCTTGTATGCCAGATCATGTGCGTGTAGCTCAAAACATCATCAATGATTCATTGATTCTACAATATGGTCAATGACAAATGGTTGATGGTTAAAAAAAAAATCATGTTTTGAACAAGCTTCCCTTTGATCAACCGCAGCTAATTGTTATTCAACAGCATCGAAAATTATTTCCATGATTTTGATGTTGATTCATGATCAAACAATATGAAACCTACAAAATAGCACTGACAAACGTCCTTGCCAACCGATATTTTCCACCATGTGCATGCAATTATCCCCGCTGCGAAAGTAACTGTTGACATTCACCATGGTTCTGTAGTGCTTCAACATCCTTATGATACAACCCACGATTCATGGTTATAAAGAGTTAATCCGCGGGCCTTTTTGGGGCTCGTTGCCATTGTTAAATCCAAGATGTGGTGAACTGACCAAACGCAAACAGCATCCCCCGCTAGCACTGGCCTTGAGCATGCTCTCACGGTCTGGTCCCACCTCAATCGGGTGGCGTTGCTGCGCGCCGGGCGAGCTAAGAACAGCTCGGGTCATTGACCCAGGCGACCGCAAACCTGACAATTTCGGATACGCGCAAGCACGCACGTGCATATGTGTGTAGAAAAAAAACAGACAGACGGACAGACAGACAGACGGACAGCCACGCAGACAAACAGACAGACAGACAGATAGATAGATAGCCTGACAAATAGATAGATCGGTCGATAAATAGATAGATGTAATGACAGATAGACAGATAAACAAAAAGACAGAAAGCCTGACAGATAGATAGATAGATACATGAATAGATAAAAAAAAGATAAGTAGATAAATAGATGAACCGATAGAGAAATAGATAGATTAATATATAAATAGATAAACAAATAGATAGATAGATATTTGCAGATGTATATAAATAACGTATATATAAAATAATAAATTCGATTCCTGTGCGCGGAACAAAATTTCTCTAGCGCCAATGAATATTTCTTGATAAATATACATACGGGGTGTTCCGCTTTCCAATGTGTGCTAGCGAACGAGCGAAGAAACATAGACTCATGACTCGTGACACGTCAAGCAGGAAGATGCTTTGTAGACCTTCCCGAACCACCCCTGGCCCAGGGGATCAGCGAGATCCAGGACCAGGATTGAAAAGCCACCGGTGTCCCCGGCGGAGGCAGATCAGCCATTGGAATTGCAAGCAGAAACTCTGCGCCGCATGAAATCGCGCACGCTTCCCCGCTTCTTGTAGAGGTCCAGCAGAACCAGGCTCTGGCAGCAACATTGCATCAATGACAACAGAGCTTCTAACATGACGAGCAGAAATCCTCAGCAATCGTCAGCAGTCCTGGAAATCCATTTGAATAGCTTGCAAACAAATGAGATGAAGCTGCCATGGAGGGATCGGGTGACATGCGCTGGGACATGTTCACGGTTAACATGGCGAAATGGCGCAATGTTCATCCAGTGAAACGTGACGGTAGTGCATCGGACATCGATTTTGCGAGGTTGATAAGGTGGCAGCTTGATGCTGATGCAACATAGTCCTAGCTTAGCACAATTTTAGTGTACTGTCACATCAGCGCAGCCTCATGCTGCTGTAATGTAGTACTCATGCGGTGTGCCGTTGAGGTTTTGTCACTGTGTCATGTTGGTTCTAAGTACTCTTTGAGCCAGAGCTTCTGAATGCAAATTATTGAAACTTCAGCGCCGCTGCTGCTACTATTACTACTTCAACAACAACTACAACAACAACACCAACAACTACCACTACTACAACTACTACCACCACCACCACTACTATTACTATTACTAATACTGCTACTATTTTTATTACTACTACTACTACCACTACTACTACTACTACGACGACGACTACTACTACTACTACTACTACTGCTACTACTACTACTACTACTACCACTACCACTACCACTACCACTACCACTACCACTACTACTACTA
>VSDK01014533.1:73514-135986 GCA_009767595.1 Symbiodinium kawagutii | reverse complement strand
ACTACTACTACTACTACTACTACTACTACTACTACTACTACTACTACTACTACTACTACTACTACTACTACTACTATGATATCAGCGTCAGCCATCATCAGCAAATGTCAACAATTATCAAATATCACAGCCAGTTTCAGCCAGTATCAGCTTCTCTTATCAGCAATTGTCAGCGAAGATGATCAATCCATATCAATATCAGCCCATATTTTCAGCCAGTACGGACCATTGTCCGTAAAGGGAAAAGGATACATGTATTCTGGGAATGTAAGCTGTCCCCCTTTTGAAGAAGTGGCCGTGTTGCTCAGGATGGAAAAAATAAAAGAAAATCAAGATCTCAACTTCAGCCAAAGTTCAAAATTCTCACCATCTTCCATAAACGTAGCTGAGTCACCACCGGGCTCCAACGACATGATGAAACCAAGTGACAATTTGAATATCCCAAAATCAATTGCAGCAAAAATTCATCACCTTCAATTGAATTCCCTTAGTGTTTCACGCAGCCAGAGAGCAATTGATTTGAGCTGAAATCAATGGGAATCCCAAGGTTTTCCAGCCTGTCAGTTGAACTCACCATCTCAAATTTGCATACCTGAGTTCTATTGAGAGTAATTACATACTGGGGGCTTTGATTGATTTCAAATGAAACCAACTGATCTCAAGACTAAAGCTTTGCAATCAAAGATCAATGATTTTCCATTGAAAATCTAAAAGGCCCATCGCTGAGATAGCCAGATTTCTATTCATTTCAATCGAAGCCAATGGACGTCTTGACTGAAGGGCGATGCCCCCGAAAACCCAAAAATCACGAGAATTCAAACCACCGGAATCTCAAACTATTGGATATTGGTTTTCATTGCTCTTCTTAAGGGAAACTATGGGTAGCTATTCGAAATTATGAGATTGCTAGCAAACCCATATACTTAATCCCCATGAATCGCCTCTGCGACCGTCATGGACTCGTGCAACACCAGCGGAAAGTCTGCAATGAATCCGAATCTGGTTAGTGGTTTTCAATGAAATGCAAAAAATGCCAATCAATCAAACTTTTGTTTGACCACTGTGGTTGCTTATTATCCCCTATCAACCATTACCATTGGGCGAAAGCACCAACAAACAACCAACCAACCACTGCCATCCCTGGAGCCAGGCCCCGGCGCTTGGGTTGCAATGACCAGTGCAATTTCACATTCAAGTCATGTGTCACGCCTTCAGGGCGGGCCGGCGCAGCCACCTTGGGGAGAGAATGGCAACGCACAAGTTGCGCAACTGTTTTGCGCCGTCGATTCTCTTAGCTTTCGGCCTGGGTGATGGACCCTTCAACGCGCCCAACGCGCCGGCGGTCCTGCGCGCAGGCAGGCCAAATCCTCAAGAAAAATCGAGGGCCAGCTATACGCTATTAAAAGCATGCACGGAGCAGCGACTCCTATTTTTGTCTGCGTGGAGCGCAGCTCTCGTGCGAGGAACTCACCACTCACACAGACAACCATGCCAAATACTTCGATCGACACGGTATCCAGCGGGGAATGCGCAGCGATTCTGAAGCCCAAGTTCCATTGAAATCCACAATAAGTCCACCCCTGAACCAGCCAGATTTCCATTGGTTTCGGGCGAAATCAACGGAAAAACCTTCTCCAAAGCGTTGGCTTGAAACATCATTAATGTAAACCTAATTCTAAGAAAATATAGCAGGAGGGACCCAAATCCACTGCTTGAAAATCATCACCTAACCCTAAATCAATTGCTTGAAAAATCAGCACTGCTGACATGCAGTTCAGACCTTCCTTTTTCCCCCATTGTGTCCAAGATTGTCAAGCTTTCTGCCCCTCACACACAGAATTTGCAATAGCCTTGCACAATGCATCGCGGTAGCGGTGAGCATACGTAGACCACTTCACACTACCCTCTGATCCACTGATCACTTGGCGGGCGAGATCATGGTATGAACAGCCTATTCAACAAGCATGTGTCGTGACATGTGAAGGCAAATCTAGAATGGTATGTTCGAAGGAAATCAAATTACACGCTGGTTCTTGCGAAATGAAGAAACATGAAGAAAAGTTGGACCAAGCAAAAATACCCTACACACCCCTACCACATGTCCCATACCATGACAAGCTGACCAAGAACGCAACCGGGCAGAGAATCGCAGAGATGCAAACATCGAACCGAACATTTACCCCAGCCAACAACCCAATTAACCAACAGGCCTGCTAGAAGTTCAATTTCTAGTGGGCACGCATATCCATGGTAAACGCAAGGCGCACCAAACAACCCAAGCATGCGCCGCTATTTGCTCCACGCCGCGGCCTTGAACAAACTGCAAAGCCCGCGCCACGCAGCGCCGCCTCGAATTTGATTTTCCTCCCTTCCTTGATCAAGACTGACACCCGCACAAGTTTGTCTGTCGGTGATGTGCGCGCAGGTCCGGGACGCCTTCGGCCACCGATGGGGGTCATCAATCATTGCGAAATGATGCCATGCTCATGGGACCTAGAAGGCTCCCCAATTCTGAGAAAACAAACGCAAATTACATATCAAATCACACGCTACAATTAAGGACAACAACCCCCAACCATCATGAACCATCAAGCAATACACACCAAAATTTCTGGACTTGTTGAATCACTTCCCAAGCCCATGGAAACTTTTCTCCGGGACAGCTGTGCGAGTTGCAAAGCTACGGATATATATATATATACATGTGAAATGTGTATATATAAAAAAATTTGTAAATAAACATGTAAATATAAATCTATATAAATATGTAAATTTCAAAAAAACGTATATAAATTAATCTATGTATATGTACATGTAAATAAACATGTGTATATATAAAACATATTTAACACAAATGTAAGTACAAAAGCATGTAAATATAAGCAAATGCAAAAATAAAAACAAATAAACATATAAATATGCACAACAATGCAAAAAACATGTAAACATATATGAATATATGTATTTAAAAAAATTATGGAAATATGAAAAATTAAAGATGTATAAATATAAAAATGTATATATATATATATATACATATATGGGGATTTATGTATCTATATGTATTTCAAAAATGCTAATTGATGTATATGCAAAAATATCATACATATAGAAAAATTTAAAAAAGTAAGGAATTCATGACTATGAATGGCTTGGTGTGCGCGGTGTAGAATCATAAGGGGTTCTTTTTTATGATTATCGTGCCATTTTAGAAGTGAGTGTTGCAGTTATGTTTAAGACGTTGTATCTTTTTGTCCAAGGCACTTCGATGTCACTTGGACCTTGGGTGGGGCATCGCCACACTGCACACTTGCCGGTGAGAATCTCTCCGTTGACGACGAGGTAGCAAGTTTTGTCCTGGTCGAGCTGCGCGCGTGGCTAAATGTGCGTTTTTTTGGATTGATCTGGCGATGCTTGTCTGTCATATGGTTTGAATGTCCAAGGCCTGTCCTTCAACTGGTTGTTGCCCCGTGCAGTGTCGACGAAAGCCGTGACGGTTGCACCCTTGTCAGGAAAAGACAGCTTTGGTTTTTCACCCTTCAGACGGTATACCTCGAGACATTGACAAAGTACGCAGCGGTGGCTCAACTGGTCAGTTTGTGATTGAAATGCATCATAGAGGATGTTTGCGGATGAGTTGCATGCCCCATGCGGCGGCGGAGCTGCGAGCAAGGGAATGCCTTGTGCCCCGGAGCAAGCACCCGGCGTCCTTCTCTTCCTCTTCCTTGCTGGCGCTGTCGTTGGAGGTGTTTGGTAATATTTCAAGTGCCAAATGAATGGCTTTTAGTTGTTTTGCAAACGACGACCGCATCGCGCCTGCTGTAGCATGTTCATTGGGGCGTAGGCCGCATTACCCGCGACTTCTACTCGCATTCTGATGTTTCCAATTGGTGTGCGGCGAGCGCTCCAGATTTGATGCTGCCTGGCACGAGTAATTATGGATGATAAAAACAGGGATAATTCAAAACCCGGGAGGGTATATGTATAATGCCTATTTTTCAAAATTGCGGGTGACCTGTCCTTCTGGAACGTGGACGAAGATGGAAGGCTTTGTCGGTGATGACTTCAATTGTTTCTGATTTGCAGGTTTTCAAGATCTCGCGGTAGACATCTTCCGCAGCTTGCCTACCGCAGGGTTGATAATCTTAATTTTGGATCGGTTTGCGTTTGTTGAAACCTGCCTCTCCTCAGAGGGCAGCATGGCCATGCGCAGACGGAGGACTGCAGCCAACGAAGCGCCCAACCGCTACGGATTGTTATTGAGAGGTTTGGTCGTTGGCGCAAATGTTGTTTTAGTCGGTATGTCTGAGATCCGGCCTGGGTTTGGACATTTTATCCGCTTTCCGGGTCGTGAAGCCCAGGCCGTAGACGGACGGGTCGCACGGTCTCGCTGAACTTGTTACTTTCACCGTGCTCTCGGGGAAAATGATTTCGTCGTCCTGTCACAGGGTGATAATCTCGAGGGGTTTATGGCCAGGTATTAAGGGAATTTTAGGAGACAATGCGCAGTGATGTCACTGCGTTGTTTGAACTTGCTTTGGAGGTGTTGTTTTGCAAGTTTGCCTCGACGTCCACATTGATCTTCATCATTCCTTTGACGAGCCTGGTCGCCTGTAAATGGGTGCAACGTTGCTCTTTGGTCGAGATGTATATGAAGGCGTGTTTTCTAAAAGAATGTATTGAGATCCAGGTAAGTGCTCGCCTCGCAGCCTTCTTTCCATAATCGTAAAAGGCCGCGAAATTGCTGCGGGGTGTATATCTTGTCACCTTCCTTTATGAGGCCGATGCGTTTGGCGACGTGGAGAGAGACCTCTGCTTGTCCGTCCTGGATACAAAAAGGGTGAGCCTGGTGCACATTTCTATTGTTACTAGTGACCTGGACAACAGCTTCAAGCGCGCCTGTGGGTCTTCACCGGCATCATTGAGTGTCTTTTTGCGCCATTTTGCGGTGACGCCGTCGATGGGAAAGGACACGTTCTTTTCCACTGGTGTAAATAGCAGTGGCATTCGCGAGTATGCGTCGGCTTTTGTCTCCTGGTAACACTTGAAGCAGGAGAATAGTCAGTGAACAATCTAATATGTGACGTAGATATGGTGAAGTGTAAGTGTTTAAAGCAAGAGCATGTGCTAGCGAACTGTTTGTGGCGTTTCTTCCTTGTGTTGATTTATATGTGTATATATAAGTAAAGTATGTATATATAAACATCTATGTATATACAAAAAACTATATATGTATGTATATACATGAAAAAGTAAAAACTAGATAGATAGATAGATAGATAGATAGATAGATAGACAGACAGACAGACAGATAGATAAATAAATACATAGGCAAATAAATACACACATACATACATAAATACATACTTAAATACGTAAATAAATGAATAAATGTATCTATATAAATAAATACTAATATTATCGATACAGGAAAAATACATCTAGATAAATCAATGACAACATAAAAATATAAACATATCTGTGTGCAAATGTAGATACACACATCATATACATGTAAAACGACTACCACGTTGATGACTTATCACAATTTCTAAATTTTTGGACATACAATGAGAACTCCATGTCCAAGCCATGCCGCTTTCTCGATGGGCATCAACATCATCCACCATCCAAAATCCCATGGATCCAAATCAACGCTTCCCCCAACAGAAAAACTTGACATCTGCTTGGGATGACTGGGCAGTCTCCATTATATCGATTCATATTGGAAGTCACGCCCCCGCTTGGTGTGTTTCCAGGCTGATCGCATGATCACAGTGGCGATGTAGAGCTGGACAATCGCATGGCTCGAAACCATGACCGTTGGCACCTTCCCAGCCACCCATTGCAAACATGATTCAACCATCATGGTTGCTAGTGGACTACGTCCAATTCGATCCAACTAGCATACTGTTTAGGGTCACATCTATTTGCTGCTTGTCCATAGGTTCGTTAATGGATATATCTTTAGTTTTTGATGAATTCTTTGATTGTAGAAAAAGGGATGGCCTATATCTATTTGACTAGCATTCTGTTCGTGGTTTTTTGGGCCATCCCTGGAATCCTGGCAGAATGCACGCTCGTCTTTAACGGGTCGGTTCAAGCATGCTCTCACCTCGTTGGGCATCCCAAAAACCTGGTTCGTCAATCAACCAACCAGTCTTCTAAACGAAGTTTTTCTATCAGTCAATCTTATGGTTGGTTGGTTGGCTGGTTAACAACTAAGGGTTTGGTCGGCTGATTAACAACTAAGTGTTTGTGGTTCACAACTAGTTCTTTTTGATTTTAACATTTCAAAACCACAAACTAGTTGTGAACCACCGCTCTTTGATGCTTACCAACAGCTGGTATCTGCGTCCAAGAAACTCCCACCCACGAGACTGGAATGCCAAGCAATTCCTGGATCCTGCAACGCTGCAAGCGTCACAAGCACAACTGGCACCATCCTCAATGTTGAGGTACGTGGCATAAAACAGCTGACGACTTCTGGCATGTTCCAGGTGTACTGTGGTAAAGCCGGGCATGAAACATGACTCATGAAGGTTCAACAAACCTTGCTGGTTCAGGAGTTTGTGAAGCGACAGAACCAAACACGGGACCGCTGGTAGATGTTTGTTTTGCCATCGCAGATGATGGGAAATAAACATATACCATCTATACCTCAAGGAATCAAACATTTTCCTGGATCCAATCTATGAGCTAGCGTGAGTCTGTATTCCAACCGCCCACCTACACATTAGACGGTGGTCACTGGGGGGGGTCAATAGGGCTGAAAAAATGGTTGATAGACACAAATGGTAAAGTTACCAAGCATTTCAACACGAGCAGTGTCCAAAACCGGTGTGAAACCTGCTTCTCAACTAAACAGAACTATACTATATAGAACATAGACTGATAAATCTCACTTCTGGCCACATGAATGACTACACAGCACATAACCACCTCTAGAGTTGACAGGGATCGGCCATGAGATTACCGCCATTGTGAGTTGCACCACACGTTTGGTCCGGTCGTTGTTTCTATTCCCAACCGAGTGGTTTGACCTTCGGTGTCCACCAACCGCCACCAGCACCAAAAATGCCACACCAAAAGCTCGTTGCAAACCGTGGGCCTCTTCATGCGCCAAACTGTGGAGAAATCATGCGAGGCAAGGAGTTCTTTGTCCTGGTTTTATATGACTTCCTTTTGTAACAAAGTATAATACCCCCTAAGAAAGCAGGTAGGTTCATAGCCGCCATCACTGGCAAAAGGTGGGTTGCCGCCATCACTGTCAAAACTACAACCCAGTCATAAAGCCGGTGCTTTTGATTGTGGTGCTTGGTTACACCCAAAAACACCTCCTCTCTCGCTCTCTAAGCTGATACATACTGAAATACACATATATACTGAGCATGCACAACACATGTGATTGGTAGGAACCATAATAGTCAATCTCTCAACATTGGTGGATCGTTCGTTGTCTATACCCAGCTATCTCTTCAAATTCCTACAGGCAAAAAACGGGGTTGCATGACATGTATGGGGCTCATCCCACCGTCCCGGATTAACTCCACAGGGCTCCATCCTTTTTTCAACCGTTGGTTGGTTAACATCAGGTTGGCCAAAGGAATTGCACACACACACACAGAAGCTGTAAGCATGTACAGCTATATTTTCATGTATACATACATGAATATTCGACTATGTATGTATATATGTATACCACTATACAAAGACATAAACTATGTATCTATCTAAAATACGTACAATTTGTTTATGTATACAAATATCATATATTATATACACATACTAAATATACACATAAAAGACACATACTGGTATGAATGCACAGACACACAGATATATATTATGTAATAATAAGTCTATATATCTATATCTAAATATCTAAACATCTAAATATCTAAATCTCTATATCTATATCTAAGTATCTAAATATCTATATCTATATGGTATATGCATGCTTCCGGGAACCGTTGCGTGTCACTCCCTGAATCCCGATCGTTTGTTTGGCTGTTGGTTGGTCTTTTCCCCGCAACAGGTTGCCCCCGGTCCTCAGTACGTACTTCTTCGCATTGGTTGGCAATTCCTTGAAGTAGTTGCACCTCAAAGTGTGTCCCTTCTCAGCAAATTGGAGCCAAAACCCAAGGCTAAAGGGGATATCAATCCATAAATCACCACTCTGATGATGTGTGAAACAGCTGGTAGTATGCAAAACTCGTCACGTCCCATCAATCGCGGGATCTTGACGGATTATCCATCAAGACTTGTTGATAGTTTCAGGGATGAATCAATTTATCAACAGCAAAATCAATCGACTGCCGCATTAATCAATCACTTAGCACCTTCCGAATGCAGAACGCAAAACGCGGGTTCTGGAACGCAGGTTCCGAACGCTGTGGTTTGTAGGGGGTGGTTTTCAGCTTGCAGTGCCCTGTTCAACTCTTCCCATTTACAGACTAATAGCCAAAATCCTTTTTTCCCAGCTCCAAAAAAGGATCCGGGAAATATATACTACTATACTCTACTACAATAGATGCTCCGAATCCATTTGGCCCCCTTTAAAAAAAGGATCCGAGAAAAAAACAAGACAAATGAACAGGCCAAGCATTGGAAATGGTCTGAACGCAGGGTTTCGAAACGCAGGTTTTAAAAACGCTGGGTTCTGAACGCCAAAACGCGCAGAACGAATGAGCTAAGATCAATCATCAACCAACCAACCAAACCAACCAAACCAACCAAACCAACCAAACCAAGCAAATCAATCAAACAACCAAGGTCACACAGCAGCCGAGTAGCTGGGAGATGTCCTCAGTCCAGCCTTCCAATGTCTCGTATTCACCTGAGCTGCAGTTCAATTTCCGAAAAATCGCAAGGGATCAATGCCAAAAGGTGGTTATTACAGTATTATCTTACTAATGGTTGGTTTATCACCACCATTTAGTTGGTGATTACCAATATTATCTTATTAATGGTTGGTTTCTCGGAATGTTTGAGGTTTTTGGTGGTGATAAACCAACCATTAATAAGACAATATTAGTAATCACCAACTAAATGGTGGTTTATCAGAATAGGGGTGCCCTAAAATGAGAAATATTAGTCAACCAACCAATGGCATAAAATCACCAAGGTCAACGACCAAATGGCAAGTATTGGTCCATAAATCCTCCATGATCAATTGTTGCTAAGCATCTATCATATAAAATATAAAATCGTTTATTACTATAAAATGGCTATAAATGGCTACCCTAGAGGGATACCCCAAAACTGGTTGGTTTATTACTCAAACTAGCTAATATTGGATGATTTGGGGGGGCCCTAGTTCGAGAAACAACCAAATACCCCAAAGTAAATGAGCGTACCAACAATACAGGCGCTGCTCTGTTCATTTTTTGTGGGTTTATAATGGTGATGGGGAGTCCAACAAATCACTCGACGTACCATCATTGCTTTCCCCACCCAAACATGAAGATTTTGGGTCACTTTTAACTTTTGGAGATACTACGAAGATCCACATCCACATACTCTAAATTTGACGAGAGTGTCAATAACCGGGAAAAAAACACAATCAACGGTTTCCCCTCCAGCAGACACTTGCTTGACCATGAACTCATGGCTTTTTCTGATGCGAATCCACGTGTTTATGATTGTTAATAGAGGAATCTCGACACGCTTGGACCATTGATAGTCCTTCTGCCAGCTGAGAATCCCCTCAGCACAGGTGCCAGTGCCGGTGGTCCACCCCCGAAATCAGGTTCCAGTGACAGACCACTTCCTTCAGATCTTCCAAATGTGATGGGAAGTAGCCGCATGGCAAGCGCACCTGCCACAGGAAGCTTCATATTGAAAGGGTGCTATTCAGGCGGGTCATGGTGGGTCCATGGTGGGTCCATGGTGGGTCCATGGTGGGCTATGGTGGGTCATGGTGGGTCAGTGTTTTTCAACGAAGCACTGTAGGTCAAATGTACTGTTGTATCTGGAATCGTAGGTCATGGTTTGATTGTTAACCAATATATTAGGATAATCAACTTGATGTAGGCAATCACTCAACTAGTTTTACACCTTACAGCTACACGTACTTGCTACGGTGCCCCTCTCTACAGGTATGTCAACCTTTGAGATCGGTTGGTGCCGAAGGAGCCCCATCATGGATGATAATACTCGTAGCTGTGAAGAAGGTTGGCCCCTGTGAGTTGCACACATATGTACACACATATCTATATTTACATATGCATATGCATAGACATGGCTTACAAACCAGAAACATGAGCACTTCTTTGGAGGAGCCACCTAACCTTGCGGGGGTATACCACCTATTGACCACTTGTCTGCAGAACCATCAGCCACATCTACCTATTTCAGGTGCAGGTTCTTGGGCCACATCCATATCAGCTATTGTCACTGTGTATGGTCGGCAACAGGGGATGATGGACGATCATCTCATTGGGTAATAGAGGGTATGGATAGGGGACCTTCAGAATTTGGTCCCATTGGGGAACGAACTTACGCAGAATGTATTGAGCACGGCCGACATCAGCTTCTGATCTGGGAGGCTAATGAGTTGAGTTGAAACTACGTCGGTTTGTCCAAAGCCGTGGCGGAGCCATGTGGGTGTTGATGGCATCCAAGTCCCAAGCCAAACAAGGTCTATGGCCAACTGGTGGGAAAGATAGGTTTGAGAATATGATAATTCTTCGTTACATTCACCTCATCATTTTGGATCACTGTCATCATGATTACTTGACACTCATTATCACTCAACAATAGTAAACTGGTATTCACAACCTGTTAATTAACCAAGAGCTGCTTGATATTGAGCACTCTGGCGGTTCATGGTAGCCAACTACCATCATCATTGTGACTGCAGCATTGGCAACAATTGTTGGTTGGCGGCTTGGTTGCTCGCTTGGTTGCTTCCCCATGGCCGTGGCTGGCCGCCGTGGCTCGGGAAGCCGGCGCCCCCCGGGTACCGCACCGCACCTCGGTCATGCGACTGTTGCGGTATGCGATGGCAATCCGCAGCTGCTTCAAACCTGTGAGCACCTGCCCGAGAGATCACGTCACCGGACGCTGCTAGGAACGGAATGCTGGGTGGCCCGTTGGTGGTCTGCCAAGCGCTTCTGGGGTTGGCGGTGCTTCAACCAGTCCGTCATGAAAAATATGCCCAAGTCAACCAACCAATTGTTAATGATTACTAGTGAAAATAAGCATGTTGAAAATCCGGTCACATGTTTGGAACCACCAAGCAGATTATCAAGCTTCATCCAACATGGAGGAGTCACATGATACCTTCGCTGTGTTGTTAGCTTGGCGATTGTCAACATGGACTCTTATTCGCAACTCTGATAGTTGGTTGCTTGGTGTGATTGGCTTATCTGAACATTACCTTGTGTTCGATACATAAACTTTACCATAGCTATTTCCCACCACAACACATGGTGATCCCATGGTGATCCATTGCTGGTACTCACCTGTGACAGCAAAACCTGGAGAGGATTTGCGAGCTGGTTTAGGCTAGGACTCCCAAACACCATGGTGAGTGAATAGCAAACAGCGATGATAGGGCCCAATGATCAAAACGTAGATTTGTTTGCTTTTTTGGACTAGTTGAACAGAAATCAAGTCCAATAGGGGTTATGTCCAACAATCAGAACACCTTCAGCTCGAGTCAATTACTTCTTGATAGTTACATGTGCACATTGATGTGACCTATGATGACCTTCCATGTACAACCTACCGCAATCAACCCACAGTTCTCAGTACCACCAGCGAAGGCACGTCCAACTTCGTGATGTTGATGCTGTCAAAGCCGTTCCTTAGAGGAGCCATCAGTGTCATGGCCGGGTTGGTATGCCACATTTCTATGGTTTGTGAAAAAAAAGATTTCAGGGCTGGTTGTCCATAAACTGTGTACCCGAACTGGTTGGTTGTGGATACCTCAAGTGATGGATCCAGTTAGTGTCGTTCTGTACGAACCCATAGATCTTTCGGACACTGCCCATATGGAAAAAGGCTTCGGAATCCTTGCAGATGAAATAGGTTTTTAAACCAATGATTTGGTCATCCCGGATTGTAGGTCAAACGAGTACTGTTGAGAGATTTGATTGGTGGGATGCGCAGCATTGGTTTGTTGCATTCCTAGAACCGTAGTTTCATATTCATCAGCTTGTTGGCCGCTATATGGCCGTTGGTTACAGTGCTATGACTTGTAGTTTGCTAGAATCGCTGGTTGACCGCCACCCAAAGCAACCATCATTGCAATTGGGTCTGCTGATTATGCAGCCATGAAAACTTTTCAACCCCACTACTAAATCTTCATTCTCACTACGCTTCATCATCAGGCCTGCTACAACCTGTATTATGTCGGTCAATCACAGATCATGTTTAACCAACACAAATCACTATTGATCCTGTTATTCATTTGCCAATATCACACCCTATTACTAGTCCTATGAGTTAATCCCCATGTGCCTGTGACCATGGGCTCAGGAACCTGCGCATAAATCCTTATTTACTAACCCCATTAGTCGACGATACTCATAACAATTCCGAACCAACACTATCAACCAGAACTCAAAAAGGTTCATAGTCATAGTTACCTAATTCGTCAATCATCTTACCAAGCTGTTACCCTATCAATCATGTTCCTAAGCCTAGGCTGTTCACCATTCGAACAAACTGCTTAGTGGTAACATTAACATCTTACTAAACCGTAACCCATTTCTGAATGACTATATATGGTGGTTTCTCAAAATAGGGGTACCCCTCAATCATCCTTTATTAATCATTTATAGCAATAAAACGACCTTTTTTTGGGTACCACTATGGCTTGAGAATCCACCATCTGGTTGGTATATCATTATGCCTCCTATAATTGTTGCTTATAATCCATTGTAATCATTGTAATCCCATAATTTCTGTATGATAACCCTTATAATAGTTGGTCACTATTCCCTATTAACCATGATAAACCACCATATTGCCGAGATCGGAAGCCACGATATTGGTCTTATTGTTGCTTATTATTCTCTCTTATTAGCCATTACTAGCTATTATTAGCCTATTCCCCTATTGTTAACCATTCTCAATGGCTATAACTAGTTATAACCCCTTAGAAAACCTCTATATTGCCGAGATGGGCACTTCACCCTTGGAACGAACCCCATGGGTGACGCGGGGACGCCGCCGAGGCGCACCATGGCGCTGTACTTCACCAGAGCCAGGTCCAGCCAGCCGCAACGCCGTCGGCGCCCCGTGGTGGTGCCGTACTCGTGGCCCACCTCCTGGAGCATTTCGCCCACCTTGACCTGGCGGTGGAGGGGTGAGGAGCGCTACTGCGGGGGTGGGGAGGGAGGTGGGGTAGGTAGGTGGGTGGGGTGGTAGGTGGTAGGTGGGTAGACGTTGAGGTTCATGTTGAGGGTTGTGGCTTGTTGATGAGCTAATGGTGAATATGGGTGTGGGAGAATATCATGAATGCATATGACATGTTGTTCTGGATGATGTTGTTGTTGCTGTTTGATTCCAATAGGTTTCCCACCTTTGTGTTGGGGGGAAGGTAGTGGATCTCACCCTACCACCATGGTATCATTATAAAGAATCACTACATCACCATACGACCCAGTTTTTTTCTGGGTGCACCATGGTATGTCCTTACGACAACACGAAACATGCACCCAAATCACCACACCGACTAACCTCCGATGTGCCGCCCTTGCTGCCCCTCCCAAGTGGCCGCTGAGCAAACTAACTGGTTTGATGCCCAGATTGTTGGTTACTTCATGAGACTTTTTCATCAACTATGGATCAATAGTTTTGGACTTATTGTTAAATCCTTCAGAATCTGAATCAACTATTTTATAACATGGATCATCGGTTTGTTCCCATTGTTGATGGATCGTAGTAGCACTCATTGGTACATCGAGCGCGTTTGATATAACCACCTGGCTATTGCTTGCAATGAGGATATCGTCAAATCCATCAAACATATATTAGGTATTATGAAGCCATAAGCCCACTCGCATCACTAATCCCGTATACAGTCGTGGCTCGGATCCCATATATAGGAGGTGCCTTGTTTTTTGTCAACGGATCCGTTATACGCTACATATATCCTAGATATATATATATATATATATATCTCGTGAGATGCAGATAATGATGTAGATATGAAGGTAGATGCTAAATCAATAACTAAACACATAAATAAATAGATAGATAGATAGATAAATAAATGAATAAATAAACAAAAAAAATGTATATACATTATAAAATTACATATCCTGCAACCATGTCATAATCCACCATGATCCCCTGGTTAGTCACCGAGAATTTCCATTTTGCTCATCCATGGCTCGCACGGTTCGGTTCGCCGTGCGGCTGTGCCTTTTGCCCGGGCTTCAACTCATAAGGCCCAGAGCTGTGGCCCTGCGTCCCGAGATCGGTGGGAAGATCTGTGGTGAGAATGGGAAACCATGGTGGTTGATGGGTTGGTCAATGATGGGTGGTGGTTGATTGTTGGGTAATGATGCTTGGTGGTTGATGGGTTGGTTCATGAAGGTTGGTGATTATGGTTGGTTAATGATGCTTGGTGGTTGATGGTTGGTTGATGATGCTTGGTCATTCGAAAAAATGACTAATGATGCTTGGTAATTACAATTTCTGGTTGTTGATGTTCGGTTAATGATGATTGGTGATGATGATGATAATGATGATGATGATGATGATGATGATGATGATGACTATTATTAGTGATGGCTGATCTCAATGATGGCTGGTGGTTGGCAAAAATGATTGATGATGGTTGGTGACTATCATTACAGGCTGCCGATGATGCTTAACAATGGTTGATGATGCTTGTCAATTGGTAGTATATGATGGTAAATTCATGGACAGGGTCAATTATGCTTAATGTTGATGACTGATCGGTGATGGCCAATGATGTTTGTTGCTCGTTCATCATTCTTGCTGATGGTCCGTGATGGTTTGTGATTGCTGATGATAGGTGCTGATGGTCGATGATGTTGAATGATGAAGGGCAAAACCAGCTCCAAGAAGGATAGTGGGAAAAACGAACCACTGTTGATGGACAAAATCAATCCAGTTAGCAGTTGCACAGTGTCCCCTTAGCATGCACTCCATCCCAAATGCTTCGTTATGGGGGAAAACCATGCTGAAACAATGCTGGCTTAAACTTACGGATGCCCTGAATGTCGCTGCTCGCATATGTTGCCGTTATAATTTCCAACACTCAAATCAGCAGATCCATAATAAACTGTTGCCTGTTAGACATACTGATCCACCAAAAAATTGCGACGCTCACTGGCTGATCAAATTTGGACCAAGGAGACCGGCATATATATCTCAACAATAGCTGGGACAATTGGTCCGTTATATTCTTCAGCACTCACAAATAGTATGGCAGGGATCCCTCTTCCAAGAGGGCTGCCCAAACAGAATTCATCATGAATAATCAGTGTGAAACATGGTTTGCAAAACACCTCATACTTAGCGAAAAAATGACGCTGAAACAACTGTTTGTATGCTTACACATACATATATTACCATATCAAAAATATATTTGCACACGGATATCTATATCCGCACACAGCAAAATATGTGTATCTATAAGTATACATATACAGATGCATATATATATATATATATGTATAAATACAAAAAAATATATATATATGTATGTATATGCATAATTTATATATATATATACATAGACACCTATAAAAACATTCCTGGCTATGAAGGATGAATTCCGGCCAAGCAAACATGGATGATGGTAGTTGCAAATGCAAACATCCACCAGCAAAAATCCAATGCTTGAAGGGGAAGTCCCAGCACTTCTCGACAGCACAGTGCCTTGCGTTCCATGGATTGGGCTGGCCCGACGTACATCTCCATGTGGTCCTGACGCAACGGGATCTGGTCATGGTTTTGTTCTGACGGTTAAGGGTGGCTTACAAGGATTCAATGATGGTCTTCAACAAAGTTGACCCAGGTCAACGAACACTCGACAATTTGCAGTGGTGGGACATCGAGCAGTGAAATCTGATCATTTTTTGGCATGGAAGGCGTCACCTAAGCTACACTGGCCAAATATTGATGTTTTCAATTGTTTTCGAACCTGCTCCTCCTGCCACTGCAGCTTCCTGGAACAAACGTGCGACCAAAACGGCCGAGACTGCTGAAGACCACAGTCACGTGGTTCAAAAGTGCCTTGGTGGCGGCGGACATCTTGAAAAACACCGCTGCTTGGTGGCGCCCCTCCAGGACAGCCTCGACAGTTTCTACCAGGTTGGTGGAGTCCATCTGCCATTTGGCCACCGCTTCGCGAGCTTCACCTTTCTTACTCGAAGTCGATCTCTTGGATCGACCATTTTTCATGCACCCAGCACTGTCCAAAAAGTGTCTCAGAGATCATCTGGTCTGGGACCACACTTCGACCAAGTGGCGACTTGGCCGACGGGGCCTCACAGATGGCATCAGATGCAGCCACGAACTGTGTCTCGGTGACCACGGGCAGTGGCAGTCTCTCACAGACCATATCCACCGAGCTGTGACAGGTGTCCTGGCTCTCCTTCTCCTCACCGTTTCGCGCTGCACCAGCTGCACTGAACGCTTCCTCCATGGTTGAAAAATGTAGCAAGGAACAACACAATGTACCTTGCCATGAATTTTGTCACGGCCCAAGGTGCCACTCTATGCAGGACCATTTGCGAAGCTCAAATGCGACATTGCCACCGTAGGGATGGCGCTTTGCGCAGCATCCAGTTGTTGGCTTCAACTGTGCCAGTTCTGAGGCTCTTGGCTTCAACTTTTCTCCGAGTTTTGCTAAGCCTTCTCTGTGGGTAAAATGTAGTTTTTCCAAGCTCAACACTGATGATCTCTGATGAGATCTAAGCCTTTTCTGTGGGTTGATGTCTCCACAACCGCCGTCCTGGTCCACGCAGTCGCAGCTGGGAAGCCCAACCCCCCGCGACCGGAAAACTGCGACGTCTCGGTGAGGCGCACCCGCTGCGATCGCTGCCGTCCCTGATCCAACAACAAGGGGCCCGCAACCAGATCCAACTGCGACCCCGTCCTGACTGCGTCTCTGACCCTGCATCCAAACGAACGGAAATAGAGGATACAAAAGGACCCAGGCTCACGAATCGTGTTCCCTTCTGGCGTGGCATGACCCATGAACAGTGAAGGATGAAACTTCGCACTCTTCAAGCCTTGTTGCGCCCGGCAATTCTGAGCTCGCACCCAGCTGGCCTAATTCCTCCAACTTCCAGGCAAAGGTGCAACCCGATCCAGGCATTGAAAGAATGGATCTTGCCAAAAAACCCGGCATTCATTGACAAAGATTGCAAATATTGCAGGTTGTTCGGCAAGGATCGGCAAGGTGACACGACACTCGAACGAATGGCCCAAGGATCCAACCAAAGGCACCAACAGTTGGCCTATCGCAAGGCCCAGGCCCCCAGCAAATTCCACCAGGTTGCGATCACAGCACCCAATGACCTTCAGGTGCTGTGATGGCGATCTCAACGCCACATGTTGCAATGAAACTTAGTCATTGCTGGGGCTGGTTGATCGTATCCATGTCAACTCCTCAGCCAAATGTTGCAGCAAAACTTGGTCATTGCTATAGCTGGTTGATTGAATGCCAGTGGGGATAGGCCTTGATAGTGTTACGTTCTGGTTCATCATGGTTCGTACTCACAATTTTACGGGTTATTTGATAGTCGTTAATGATGGTAAATAGTTGTACTAGTGAATGGTATCTAACAACAGTCACTCATCTTGGTTCACAACCAGTCTTTCATTGGCTGGTGTGTTACCACCAAGGACAGACTTTGGACAACTCCCATCATGGATCGATGAACATCGCCCCAGGATCATCGTGGTGCTCACAACAACCATGCACGGTGCTCTTCGTATCCGGAAACTATTTACTATGCATTTCCCAAAAGGTTTGGTGAATACCCTTCGGTTTAAAGCTGGTTTCGCAGGGTCACCTAGAACCAACAAATATCAATCAAATACAATTTAAAATCATCAAACGACCATCGAATAACTACCTATCACCATCAAACGACAACCCGCCGCCATAAGTGACCGCCGAGAAACATCAAATTAACCACTCAAACCAACCAAATAACCACCCATAGCCCATAGCCATCAAATAAGCAAACAAAGCTACCAAGCAAGCACAGAGGCAACCAAGCAAGTAAGCACGCAAAAAACCAACCAACCACATGGTGTTTTCCATTCCAGTATCTAAGTTGGATTGGGACCACTCAAGTTGAGCCATGGCAGCATTTCCCAAGAGTATTTCAAACTTTCAGAGCAGAATCTTGTTGACCCGGCTAAACCTCTGACAAATGATTGGTTGTATTACCAGAGATAGAGCTTGATGTAGCAAACTACCCTTATGCGTTTGGACATATTGGTAGCATCGCTGCATGTCGATTACATACCAGCACAAAACGACTGGCTGGTTAAATGCACTCATACCAATTTTCAAGTCATCTGCTGTCAATTGATTTCACGAGTTAAGATAGGTCCACTCCATTTCCAACCTTTGTTGAGCTACTATCCCCATGATCCTCCACTATCAATGTCAAACTGAATCATACGCCATGAATTTGCCGTACGACAAGTACTGTAGTTACTACAAGTAGCATATATATATAAGTACATAATATATTTATATATACATCTATGTAGAAATAAAACAGGAAATCAATAAATAAATACATACATATATATATATACGTATCAGCAAATAAATAAATAATTGAATAAGTAAATAAATAAATATATATATATATGTATATAAATAAATAAATATGTATATATATACATATCTACTTTAAACAAAATAAATACATAAATAAATAAATAACATCAATAAATGTATATACATAAATATAAATACACATACACATACAAATATGTTACCAGGCCCACCACCATGGCGGGCTTGAAAGCAAACGGTGCGAGGACCCCTGGTTTCAACCCTGGCTCAGCTCCTGCAGATCCTGTGCTTCGTTTTGGAGTTCCTGACGAAGCGCGGGGCCCCGCGTTGCGCGGGTCGTTCGTTGTCCCTTCGTTGCGTCGTGAACCGTTGGGACCAGATGCAGCGGTAACCATAGGACATGTATCTACCCATATCATCCTATATCTATACGCAACTTGTCATATCAGTTTAGGAGCTTTGTTCTGCTAATTACCAACACCAGCCGCAGCAGCAGCAGCAGCAGCAGCAGCAGCAGCAG
Source organism: Symbiodinium kawagutii (assembly GCA_009767595.1). Lineage (NCBI taxonomy): Eukaryota > Dinophyceae > Suessiales > Symbiodiniaceae > Symbiodinium > Symbiodinium kawagutii. The sequence continues at coordinate 116,712 of VSDK01014533.1, read as the reverse complement.
CAGTAGCATCACCATCCCCGTCACCGTCACGGTCATCGTCATCATGATTTGGGTACCGCCAAGCACCGAGTGAAGACCCGCTTACCGGCATAAAATCACTTGACTTGCAAGGAGATGCTTATCACGTGGAATGGATTACGTGGGATTGAATTTGTGGAACACTTGGGGGGAAAAAGGTGAATATCATATGTCAACATGTCAAATACGAACAACATCGGCTACACGGGCAGCACTCTGGACATGGATATGTCATGTCATGTGTTAGGCTAAGGATGCGGATTGAACGATTTCTTCATAGGATCGCAGTTCGTGAGACATGATATAGTGCTCACATCTGATAGTACCTCAAGTAATGATCAATCAACACCTGGTCAGTGCCAGCTGAATCCCCATGTTTGGTCTCCACTAAGTATGAAAGCAGCTAATCAAATGACACAGACATACACAAACTTTGGCTATACTCATTGTGATAGTGCATAAAATGATTACCTGCCAAAATCCAGGATTTCCCTCAAATGGTGGCCACGGTTTCGCATGGTCCTTACTGGTTGCTATTGACCCATTCCGTCATGGTTGTTAAGCCGCAGTCAGGGTTGATGACTGCCAGCAGCCAGAGTCCAAGCATCGAATCCACATCTGGGTGGGTTCACCATGGTTCCGCAGTATCAAACATCTCCTTTTGGCTTGCCGGGATTCAGAACCTTCATCAACCAGTTGATCAACCATCCTTAACCATCTGAGTTGGTCATCGCCAATCTTCATGAAGCATTTGAGTTGGTCAACCAGAGTTTGATCATAAGTTTAGTTCATGAAGGATGGTTGATCAACTGAACCAGTTTCGATGAATCTCTCGTGAGCAGCTCCGCAGCTCCCACCGAGCGACCGTGGGAAAGGGTCCATGACCCACACGCGTGGTGTAGGCCTTGCAGAAACGAGCAGCGGGTGTTGATGAATGACAATGCCTGCGGATGCAATGTAACTAGGGAGAACTACTCAACTGAGTAGCAGGGATGTAGCTAGTTGGGGTATAACGATGATACAACTAGAAGGGATATACCGAACTCGTCAGTTTGGATGTAACTATGATAAGTAGCCGCTGGCGAACACAAGTACGTTGACTACCAGTGCAATGACAAAGAAAGTGTGAACAAGAATGTGATGAGAAAACATGAGAAAACCACGCTTTGGCCGCTTTTGAAACCAACTTACAACTGGCGGGCGTTGCGTTTCAACGCGTGGCAAATGGCAACCATCATTTCAATCTAATAGTCCCTAAATGTCCCTAAAACGCCACCAACTATAGTAGTAGTAGTTGCTTACCCATTGTGGGTTAGTATCCCCTATGATTAATCATCACTAGTGACCCTAAAAAACTACAGCCACGGGTTTTTGCCCGGCGAAAAAATGTGCATCGAAAAAGCCGGCGTCGCTTTCGCCGCGCCTTCACGACGCCAATTATGGTGTCGATCTGCTTGGGAGGCACACCTAAACCTGGAGGAAGGGCGACCCGTTCGCGATTGCATGGGATGACATGGCGAGCTGGGTCAAGCAGTTAACCAACCAATTTTATGGGGGATAATAACCAACAAAACTATAGGGAAAACAATGGTTAATGATGGGGGAACCCGGGGTACAGGGTTTTGACCCACTGCCGTATATGGACATGGGTAGATCATAGTAATTCATGGTACATCCAAAGATGAGGATGCTCCAAAAAATGCTCCAACATGGATATGGCTTCCCCGTCACAGATTCTTTGTGGTGGATTCATATCCTGCGAATCTGCAGTGGCAGCAAAAACCTGGTGCAATCCCCTGCGGTTGGCTTCATCAAAAGGATTCTGATTGTAGCTACATCGCCTTTTCGGACTAGGTCTTGTAATCACCAGGAAATATTGGTCGATGTTGGTCAATAGTGGTTGGTAACGATGGTTAATAATAGGGGGATATGGCCACAGCAATAATACAGAATGAATATTCAGGATTGAAACTGCTGAGTGACAATGAGAGGGTTATGAAAACCCGACCATTCTCGGATCACGGCACTTGAGGTTGAATGTAGCCATAAGTATAATCGACCGCATCCGTTGCTAGCGACAGTGTTTACGACTGTGAATGGCAAGCATGCATTCGCCAATCAGGTTTTTTAGATGTTTTACAAACGGTGGTTTCTCAAAATAGGGAGCCCAAAAAAAGTTGGTTAGTTACCAATAGATGATGACTATTGGATGATTTAGGGGCACCCCTATTTTGAGAAACACCCATATAACTTGTATGAACCCCCTAGTGACAGTGCTATCGTTCCTCGTCATTCATCGGCCTTGCCGCCACTGACCCAGCCATGGAATCCACAACAGGTGGCTTCCCGGTGCGCCTGTGCACACACTGCCCACCGTGGTGTTGGAGGAAGTCACCTGGATGCGGCGGAACCGTTGGTACATCATGGGCTGGGGAAATCGTGGTGGTTAAATCATGGCTTAAGCCGCAAAAATGCCACCAAATGCCACAAATCATGTTGTTAACCCACAAAAATGCCAGTAGATCAATTGTTGAATCACGGTCCAATGGTTGGGCAGATACGGATTGACTGACGAAAATGCCCGGCATGCTGATTGGTCAGGGCTGTCAAATGAACAAATGGTTGTGCAGAACAAGCACTAAGGGGGTACCGTAAAAACCCATGATCTCACTGATCTAATCAACAGAAAAAGGGAATGACCAAGGATGACAATGAATGACAGAAGGCAACCAATCTGTAAATCTGGGATCCGGAAGTGCGTTATCATCACCACCAGCGATGTCTTGCCCAAAATGTATCTTAGTTGTTCAATAGCAATGAAACAATGCCGAAATTATAAACACACATTGTATTCCTGAGTACCTGCATTGAAATCTGTTGACCTGTGGACGTCAATATCTCTAAACACTTTGTTCCGGCAGTGCTTGATGATTTCCCCCGGCGAATTAAACAAACCAGCATCTTTGGGAAATTGCACGAGGGTGCTCCTGGTTGATGATGGACAAAATATAATGAAATAGTTGATCAATAAGCCGGAAGGTAACTGGTTGATGAATGCTGATGCATCTGATACCGCATGTGAGTAAGCTGGCTGATAGTTGGTCAACAGTTGATAATGCTGATCAATAGTGATAGAGATGGGTTTCATCATCCGTTCCCATGTCAGACCGCCCAAGCGAAACCGAGCCATTTTGGACCAATGGCAATGCTACCATCAATCTAAACTGATGCTGTTTGGTTATGGTTATACCATACTATTGGATTACCGTAAATAGGTCGAAGCTCAGTTTCTCAATAGTATGATGCAACTGTCTGAATTGTTGCTTCCTGTTTGTTGGCTGTGGTTATGGATTGTTGGTTATAACTTACAACCATATCATATCATGGTCATAACCACGAACCATGGCATTAGTTGGCTATAGCTTGGTTATTTGGCTGTGGGTCAAAACCCTTAGTCCCCCCGGTTCCCCTATGATTAACCATTGTTTTCCCCATGATTGTTGGTCATTATCCCCCATTTGTTGGTTACTTCATATTGACCCATTGCCATATAGTTGGTATATCCCCTATAACTGTTGGTTATCATCCCCTATTATGAACCATTAGCCGACTAGTTAACCATCAATTACCCAACTATAGCTAGCTTGGTGGCTGTTAGATCCCTTGCTAAAAGTCCAACTTTTAGTGGCTATATGGTAGATCAATCATATCCCAAAAAAGCTAAAAAGCTAAGTTCATAGCTGTAATCCACTCAGCTAGTAGGTTAACATTCACCAACCACCGTTCCGGCCATCGGCTTCCCGCCCCGAAGCAGCGCGCGCAAGTGACGAAGGGATAGGTTCCGAAGTCGATGTCCAGCAAGGCCGCATTGGCGCCCTCCACCAGCACCTTAAAAACTGGGACAGGTCCAGCATGACAAGTCTGGATTTTAGGGGGAAAACATGATTTTAGATGAAAATGGGGATTTTAGATTATTGATTTAGATGAAGAGGGTTTCTCAAAATAGGGGACCTGTCAAGTCATCTATCAATAATCTATCGTAATAAATCAACCATTTTTTGGGTCCCCTATTTTCAAACACACACACAAAAACCAATAAAGCATGTGTAGTAGAAAAGTGGTAAAATAATCTGAATAGTGCGTCGAGAATAGCAGTTAGTATTTGCAACATATGCATGAACCAAGTATATTAAACCAAAATGAGTCGTATGAAGTATTCTTTGCTTCTACCAAGTAGCAACATTGAATAAACCCGCATCTAGAGAGATGATTTGCCCAGATCAAAATGTGTACAGAAAACCACGAGAATTGCCTCCCGTCTGTAAACAGTGGGGGTCCCAACTTTAGCAACAGCAGCTGCGAAATGCTCAGTTGTGGGCTTGCTTGCTACCACAAGTGCTCAGAAACTGAATCTGTCACTCTTAGTCAGTTTGTACTGCTTGCTGCAAACTTCGTTAGCAGCTGGCGACGCATTTTGCTTCCAGTTGATTCTGCCCATGGCAATTATCATTGACAACCATTCAAGATGGCATGTTCATCAACGATGACTCAGCGTTGCAGCGTTGTTCATCATCCTTGATGAACATTATGTAAGCATCATGAAACATCACAAACCATGACTAAGCGCCATCAACCATGAATTCGCCAGTCACTTACCTGTTCGCACCCTGTGGCTACCGGGCCTTGTATCCCCGAGAAATGTCCTGCGCAGAAATCTTTGGACCAGCAGAAACCGTTCGGAATAAGGGCTTGCTTGGGGGGTCATGATGTCCTTCAGCAAACCAGCCATTCAATGATGCACCAAGGGCTTGTTTTCATGGGGTCATGATGTCCTTCAGGAACCAGCAAACCAGCAATTCACAAAGTAATTTTGGCCGGATTCAGTCATATTCAGTCATACCAGCAACTCATGACCCTCCCAATCCTGCAGAACCCTGCAAGCAATGATCGAGCCAACGATGCTTATAGATGCTTATAGATTATTGGTTCAAATGCACATTATTTCACAAACGGTTTCATGGTTTTTGGCCGGATGCAAAGTTCTCCGGTTGAATGATCCTTGGTTTGCCGGTTGGTTTTCTTTGCCTTGGGTTCTTTATCAACCAGTCCTTTTCTTCTACCAACTAGTTTCCATGGCCAATAGTAGATCCAGCTCTCAACGAGCTACCCACTGGGTTTTCCATAAATAGCTAGCGATTTACCATCAAATATGAGAGAGGAATCTATTTGCAGCCAGATCTCTGAATCTCCTACAGCTAGTTCTGCATAACTAGTTGGTGCAAGTTTCTCAACATTTTTAGTCATTCGTAAACATTACATATCGACCATTCAAGATATGGACCTCCCATTTCTTAACCACTGAACTCTTGGATCTCCCGTTGGTGCGGCTAGCACTTCGTGAGCGACACCTGCCGTTTAGTGCGCCCGCAGCCGGTGCTCCTCGTGGATGAGCGTCACGCTGTCCACGATTTGATGGCGCAGGATTTGGGCAAACTGCCGGTAGCGCTCCACTTCCTTCGTTGGCGTGAACCGGCCGCTCTGGGGCCGGGCCCCCCTTGGTGGGATCCCAAAGAAGGAAGTATCTTCTGGGGCTTATGATGCCTCATGATGATTCGGATATTCGGAAACTGCAGCTCTTTTGTTTCCTTGCTTTTCTGGTTCGAGAATCTTGAGAATTAAACATTGACCATAGCAATTTGCAGCTGTTGCTGGGAATAAAAGGAGCCCAGATCAGCCCATACTCAATCTGTGTTGACTTAGTTTTTACCTACTCTTGGCTGTCACTGCCATTTGGTTACATCTTTTTAGCTCCCCCTCGACGGGATCTACCCCTGGCTCCACGCAGCTCCCAACCAAGCTGCCCCCGCCTCCTCGATCCCTTCCACACCGCCCTTCTTGCCGCCCTCGGGGTCGAAGGCGTACTTCGTGTTGTATTCCCTCAAGGCCTGGAGGACTACGAAGCAACAAGTTTTTGCAACAGAACTCCAACTTAGAGAATTTAGGTATTTAGATGTAGAATGATGTAAAGATTTTGGAATTAGTCATTTAGATCATTTTAGGAATACATTTCCAATTGTACTTAGGGGGAGAAAGGGCAGAGACAGGACAGGGGACTAGTGACTAGTCTTTGAACTGCTTCCTCTTGCAAGCTGCCCTAATTTCGAATGCTGGTACCTTGGCTACTGGGTAGCGGCGATCGTTACACACGCCACTGGGCTAAAAGATATAGGTACCTATTCTATCCTATTCTGTTGACCTTTGGAAGGGTCTCAAGCAGAAACCAAACAACTTTGAGAACCACATTACGCAGAATAGTATATCTCTCCGTAATAACCAGCCAACTTGCAAGAAACTCTCATTGTATTTGGTATACTATTTATACCGCACGCCCGGATCCCTATTGTCATTTGGCCAACTCATGAGGTGAGCAAGCACATCCACCATGTTCCACAGTGGTCAGTTTTCAAAGGATTAGTGTACATTGATAGCAAGATTGGTCAGCACATATCCACTTGGCCAACTTTAGAGGTATTGGCGCTGATAGTGCATGATCGTTCCAAGTTACATGTCCGCATCAGTCTCCATGAAATTCACAATGCTTACACAGTCAGCACTCTTGATTCGTTGGGGTACCCTCTTCCACAACCCTGAAAAAATGATCAAAGAAAATCCATCGCAACTTGGCTCCCCAAAGCTTGCGACCCATTTGGTGATTTCTCAAAATAGGGAACCCCGCAAAAATGGTTGGTTTATTAGTAGAAATGCTTAGAGTAATTGATAACTATAGATGATTTTGGGGTACTCCTATCTTGAGAAACCACCACTAGGAAACCATTCCGGCCACTTTGTGCAGTCCGCATGACTCCCGGAGCAACTTACTGGTCATAAGTTGTGATGGTGATTTGAGGTCGGCTATGCAAACAAGTTGTGGTTGGTTCTTGGTTGCTAACATCCAGCACCAACAATCTTGAGTAATTAGTCATCAGCAGTCATCGACCCATCAAATAAACAACACACGTTCATCGTCAACCATCACCCTAATCATAACCATTGCCAACCGTTCTAAACCTTTTGTGAGCAGCTCACCATTGTGGCTCCAGAAATGGTAACCAATGTTGATTCACCATGATTTACCACTGGTAACTGTTGCTTAACCATGGATCAACCTGTCGAATAACCAGGATCTACCATTGGAACACCGGATCAACCCCTTCGGATCTAACCCTGGTTCTAGGTTATAGGTTCACCCTTGAGATTTCACTGTGGTTTTAGCATGGTTGTAGGTTGGTCATAGGCTCAACCTTTAACCACTTTTCATTGGTATGGTTATGATGTAAGCCTTAGCATTTCTATGGTTAGAAGGTAACCTTTACCATTTTCATGGTTATAAGATGTTATAAGCAGGTCATAAGATGTTATAAGCAAGCCTTAGCAGGTTACAAGCCCAGGGTTGCTGCAACGGTTGCGGTACCACCGTGAACGTTGCAGCACTCTCACGACGTTGCGCTGCCTTTCGCAGCTGCAGCTGCGCGGGTGTGTCCTCTGAAGAGCGACGCAAGCGCTTCACGGGTAGGGCTTCAAGGGTCATGTCAGACTACAGAAGCCTGGTTGATGGGTGGTTTGTGCTGGTGAATGGGCGGTTTGTGCTGGTCAATGGGTGGTTTGTGGTGGTGAATGGGTGGTGACTGGTTTGTGGATGACGGTAGTGGTTGATAGTGCTTCAGCATGTTTGATAACTGTTGGCTGTGCTCAAGCATGGCTAATCATGGTGAATCATGCTCAGCTGGTTTATGGTGGAGCTGGCTGAAGAGCTCAAGCATTGGGTATTCCCACATCGGGTCTTGATCATTATACATCAGTAGTGCAACCAGTTGCATTCGTGAAAGGTTTCTGGTACTTCTCAAGGGGTTGTATCATCTTGTGGCGATTCCAGAACCAAGCCATTCTGATACTCTTTTGACATATCAACAGTTGTGTGAGAACCTGATCAGAACAAACCGACCCAATATTTAAGCTTAGAGGGCACAATGTGGCACAACCGCTGTTTCAATGGTAAACTTTTGGGCGCTGTTTTATTACGGATCTCCTATTATATGATGGCGTAACCAACTTTAAGAGCACAGCTGTCCAAACAGCAACAAGAACTAATTAAACTTAACTATCTAACAAGAATAGCCAGGAAAAAAACCAACAAACCCTAGGTGAACAAAGACAAAATAGCTACGGATAGCTGACCGTTTACTTTCAATCTTATTTGGTGCCCTTGTGGCCAAACATGTCTGGTTGGTGGTTGAACCACCCCTATGAAAAATATGAGTCAACCACCCATTTGTAGATAATTACAAGCGGGAAAATAAAACACATGTTTGAAACCACCAACTATAGTTGTTGAACCATTATTGTTGGTCATTATCCCCTATTACTTACCACCAACTTGATGGGTTGTAACCCCTATAAAACCACCAAATGTTTGAAACCACCATTTTTTTTTAAAATGTTTTTTTGCTTCAAGAACTGCCACATTCCTTCACAGGGCTGCCCTCCGGTCCCGTTCACGTGGATCTCCGAATCTCTTCCTGGGCTTTGACAAAGTAGGCCATGGCTGGGTTCGCCCTTCGCCAAGTCTACCGAGTGCGGAACCCACACTGACACAGCATGACAGGATGGAAACATGGGGGTTGCTCAACAATCTCAAGCCCAAACTGGTGGATTCCCCGGTGAAAAAGGTGGGTGTTGGTAGTTCCTTGGGTACCTCAATGATTTTGAGCTACGCGCATCTGATCGATCCAATGATGTTGATGGTGTCTGCGTTGTCAGCTATCTACAGTGGCGATCTTATAGTTGCCAGTACTAGTACTAGTCTATCTACTACTTCTTAAACAGTTGCTTAGCTAGTACTAATCTTTTGCTTACTTTCAGCAAATGAACATGCTCAATATGCCGATCAGCTTGTACATCTAATTTTATGCATCATCATGCATCGGCAGCAACCTAAAAGACCAGATCACACGGAAGTCTCACTGAGTACAACAACATCTGCAAGCAGTAATCATTCTGGAGCACCTGTGCACCTGAAGCACGAATCCAATCTCTGGCTTTTGTCAACTCTGCCTGAATTTCAGGTGCATCAGGCTCGCAATGGTCTAGATATGCTCAGATGCAATGGCTGTACATTCTGAGTCTCTCAACAGTGTATCTCAAGACAAGTTTGGTGCTCCGTGAACTACCACGCAAGCTGAAACTGCCTATCTTTCACTGGTTCAGGCGGCATAGATTGCCTTGGCCTTCGCATAGAGTGCCTTGCCCTGTGCAGTCTTTCCGTTCACGGCGCAGAAACCCTTGATGCCCAGCTCCTTCCTGGCCTTTTGAACTGCGGTGGTCCAGTTGGAGATGTTCTTGTAGAGGTTCTTGCCAGACGCATTCTTCTTCTTGCTCACCACTTTTCCGCGTTTATTGACCATAAGATCGGATTTCACATGCCCATAGGCAGTCTTCTCCTTGTTGCCCTTGAAGACCGCACTCTTTGCTCCCCGTCCCCGCGCAATTTTGCTCACTGCCTTCTTCTTCATGACTCGGGTTTTCATTGCTGTGGTCTTCTTCATCGCCTTCATGCTCTTCATCACGGACTTCTTCATGGGAAGGGCCATGTTGACTCTGGCAAGAGACTGATGAGATCGATCTAGGCGATGGCAAGTTGCAAGCGAGCTTGAGCCGCAGAAAGCAGCCACATGGGCACAACATGTTCAGGGCTTTAACATCCTGGGATATCAATTTTTGAATCATCTACTATCCATATTCACATAATCAGCGATTTTTGTATGTTGATCAGCTATTCCCCATATAGATCAGCTATTAGCCCAATATGGAATAGCTCCAGCCCATATTTTGAGCCCCATATGAGCACCATCACAGCCATAGCCATCCATGATCTGATCACTGGAAGGAACAGCACCCAGGGGCAGCTCTTCAGCCGAAGGGCTGAGACCAGGCGATGAGTTCTCTGAGGCGACGTTCAAATTCCTGGCAGGCCATGTTGGATCAGCTGAAAGAACAAGCTCGTTGATGATGGTCATCCTGAGTCATCCTAGTAATACAGTGACTTCATGATGGTTCACAGTCGTGATGGGGCAGTTTTTTGAATACTTCCATGATCACTATTTGACTCTTCAATCAGTAGTAATTTGATGATGATTAATAAGTGATGGTGCTGAATGATGGTCAGTAGCAATTAATGCTGGGTCAAAATGATTGGTGGTTACTGCAATTCATGGTTAAACCATAGGTAGTGAATGGTGAAATCATGGTTCACCACTGGCCCCTTAACACTCCAGACCTGCTTCTGTTGATCATTCTGATGGTTCCAAGCCCTCCCAAGAATATGCTTGTCAATCAATCAGCCATCCCATTTTTCTTTTTTTTTTGGGGGGGGGGAAACAAATGCCTAAAACCACCAAGCATGTTATCCAAGCCACAGAGACTGCCTATCCACAAACCATCCAACCACAACTGGCAGCTAAACATCTTTGATCCATGCCCTGGCCCAGGCACGTCGAAGTGTAAGAGATCGCCAAAGCGCAAACCATTTCCTTGGAGATTTCAAGGATGGTTCCTGATGGTTCCTGATGGATCATGATGGTTCATGATGTTGATGATGGTTCATGATGGTTCCTGATGGTTCCTGATGGCTCCTGATAGTTTCTGATGGTTCATGATGGTTCATGATGGTTTCTGATGGTTCATGATTCATGATCCTTAATGGTAGTTGATACTCTGGTTAGTGTTGGAACCTGGCTTGAAAATTGTGACAAATCATGGGAGAACCGTGATTGATGGTGAAGCCTTGAGCAGTGGAGGGTGTAGAAATGTGTTGAAACAACCAATGCACCTGGAATATCTTTACACATGGCGCCATGAAAACGATGGTGGAGAGTCAGCATCCTGCAACCGTCGGGAATCTGATCACCAAAGGCATAGAAGGGCTCTCATGAGGGTCCTTTTTAATCATGCGTGAGAGTTTTCTCACCAGAACTTGCTAGCTCTTTGGCTTTCGTGATCACGCAACAAAAAGACTTACTTCCAAGAATGCTGTGGTTAAAAAGATAAGAGCAGGGGCGGTTTTGCCCCCGTAACCAATGATACACCAACCCGAACCCTGAAAAAGGATCAAAAAGGCGTAATTAAGGAGTGGTTCCACCAGCATCCGAAAGCGATCATGTCGGGGTGCACAGCAACCACAAAATTGCAGCAATCATAACCACAGTGGAGATCCAATCAATCTGACCGGGATCCCCATCATTTCGTGTGGTCCCCATTACGCTCATTCCACCGTTACTAATCACTTTTCAGACTACAAAAGACTAACATCTAACATCATCTAACCACTATATATTCAAAACAAATAATTCCACCACTATTCAAACATCACCATCTAACATCTAACATCATCTAACATCTAACATCATCTAATATCTAAAATCAACCACTCTTCCAACAATTCCATCACTTTCCCAGTTTTGTTCAGCACCGAAGTTGTGAACCGAGATTCGGATGGCCTTGGCTGAGTAGCAGGGCCCGATGCCACGCTTCGTGGTCCCGATGGAGTTGGTGCCCTGCGCAGCATGGTGGATCTGGTGATCAATGGGCAGTTGTAACCCGGTCGTTGATGCTTGACGCTGGTCATTGAACCTATCCATGAGGCTCAACAATGGTGAATTTCTAGGCAGTTTTAGAGTTGTTTATGAAGACCTTTCTTCACCATATGGTGGTTCATATGGTTGATATGGTTAATCGCTCTATCCTTTGATGCTGACTACCAAATGGCCAAGACGGTTCATAATCGTTGATCACAGGTTTTCATCACGATCCATGGCTCTCCGAACTTTTGCTGCTCACCGGCCATTTCAAGTCATGTGGACTCCCATCGGGACATCCTCGGAGTTTGGCTTCTCAACTGTTTCATTCCTGGTCCAGAGTTGCAATACCTTCTGACCACTCTCAGCCCCTGAACCACTCTTGGCAATTTTTTTGGCGAAATTCGGTTGATTGGGTCGGGTTCTGATGTGGAACCTCGGCCATTGACCTTTTCTTTCAGCGCTTTGGTGGGATACCACTCCTACTATTGGTCCTGATTGCTACACTTGCATCTTGAATTTGTTATCTGTTGAGCATGGCAAAACACCCAACCAATTGTACAACCAATAAGACATAAGGACAGAAACATCAACTGCTAAGGAGGAAATGTGATAAACATGTCTGGAAAGTATTCGTATACCATACGTACTGGTAAAACCCAGGGTCTAAACACGTCTAAACCGTGTACCTACGATGACAAGAAAGAAAGACCGTGCTTTGTTGGGTTGTTAATCACCCCTACAGGCGGCTGTTGGCGTGACCCATGATGAAACCCGTTTAGTAACGAGACAATAAACTTGTAAATTCGGCAAAACATATTCAAAGCTGGCAACTAAACTCCTAAATTGGTAAACTCTAGTGAATCATGTTCATGAAACCGATTAGTCGCGAACATGAACACTGCATGTGATTATACAGTTGATGATACTTTGTGGATCACATTGCATCGGGGTACCCCCATCATGGCAATGAACATGGTGTTTTTTTCGTCATCCGGGGGCATCGGACATCATCTGACCATGGAACAACCCTCACATGTGCGTAACAAGTCCCCCCCGGTCGACGTACCTGCTCGGCTTCCAAGATTCCGTCGATGATCTGGCAGTGCGGACGGCAACTAGTCAAGTCCCCAGCAAATTCAACTTGAACAACGTTACTAAGTGGTCACTATGGTTGGCAAAATCATCATTTTTTTGTCTTACAAAGTGGTTCCGGTTGCGATCTGGTTACCATGTGTTGCCTTAATTGATTGAGTGGTAAATGCAAATGAGTTTTGGTCGTTGTATCATCTGGTGGTTTCGGGGATACCCATCCTACACCTATCTGAAGAAGGTGCGTCTGCAGCCACTATGCTTTGCAGGACAACCTGCAGGGCAAGCCATACTGACAGCCTGAAAAACCATACCTATCCCTGTTCTACGAATATTGGATGACAGTGGATCTCATTGGACTATGATTTCTCCGATCCACTTTATCCATTTCCGCAGCGGTACAGCAAACCCCTAGCAAAGATGGTGATTCTTCAGATTGAAACCAACCTAAACAAAATGGTCACACGTGTCCCCCGAAGAAAAACAAACACCATTGCAGGATTAAAAACATTCATGGGCAGCAAAAGCCTGCAGAATGAGTACCCCTCAAAGGCCGATATTCTACAGTATCCATTGTTGTTTAAATCATTGCAGTGATCAACAATTACTAATTAAGGATGGTCATTGGATAGTAATCGCTTAATAACCAGCATTTGGTTAACCGTTAATTGGTTTTCGAAGAAATTGTAAATGAAACACACAATTACAGCAAACAAATCTTTTAGAAACTGTTGCTAAGATTGGCTAGCTGCTGTTAAGATCTCAATCTTAACCAATCTTTCATTAGCAAAGCTTCACACTCTCATTCATTGGCGAACCATCCCATGGCTCAACCAGGCTGTCTTCAGCGCCTGATGGCTATCGAAGAGCACGTGGGCACCTGACCGTTGACCCACCCACCTGACCATTGACCCCCCGGGCATCAAACAATCAGGGCTGTGGATCAATCTTAAGCCACCAGAACTGATGGTTAACTACCTGGTTTATGGTCAGTTTATGCTTGAAACTACAATCACCAACAGTTGAATATATAGGTGTTTCTCAAGTCATAGGGGTACCCCCCAAATCATCCATTATCAACCATTTATAGTAATAAACCAACCATAACGTGGGGGTCCCATATGACTTGAGAACCGATGGAGCAACTACTACGCCGTCAAGGCGCCCATTGGAGGCTCTGAACATCCCAACAGTTGGACTAAGTCAAAGCTGGTTGACGTGGGCTGGGGCAGCTGGTAACCACTGGATATGGTACGTAAGCATGGTCATGTTGATCACCGTGGATACAACCATTTGATGGGTTGCAGCGTTGACCAAGTGGTGGATAATGGTGGCTAATCATCAATCAACATCGGTATATGATAAACCATATCATTCAGAAAGCCTGGCTTTATTTAGCTTTACGATGGTTCACTTGATCCGATTCAGCTTAAGTTGGATTATGGATCACAAGTTCCGTCCAACATTAACCAACGGTAAACCGGAGCAGAAAACGAAAGCAAGCTTAGTAAGTTGAGTGAGAGGATAGTGTTGATGCAAAAAGAGAAACACTGCGAGGATCTTGGAGAAATGGAGCCAGCCATGTCAAGGACAAGTGGTGCACATGTCAAACACAGAACCCTGGACAGAAACGGCAACCTGACAATGCCCCCGGTGATTTGAGTCAACTCTGAGACCTGTATCTGCTCAAAAGCAACTCCGGCTAGCTGCTGTTCGGGGGGCATCCAAGTGGTCGCAAAGATGATCATTTTTAGCATCCAGGGGGTCAACCCACGCAATGGGAAAATCCCAAAGTAGTGGGCTGATGCCCATGCCTATCCCGGATCCCCTATTCTACGAAGAAGGCCTCATGTTCTGATTGTTGGACAAATCATTATTGTCAATCTCCCGCATAAGTTGCTGCTATGGATCCAATATAAAACAGATTCAAGTTGATCTTCAGCATACTGTGCTCAACAGAAATGAGCAGAACTGCATCCTCCTATTCTTGTTGATGATAGGCACCTGCTGCACACCTCAACTTTTTTGGACCGCCAATCAATACCACTGGCACCAATGACCCTGCAGGGCTATGAACAGCCCAGCGGCGAGTGGAGATGAAGATCCGTTCCAATGCGCGCGAGTCAAACTCTTTCAGCTCCTCCCAGTCACGGACAAAATGATAGAACAATCGAATAGAAATGATAGACGTGAAATGTATAGAAATGTCAATGGCTCATGGCTCATGGGTTATCCAGCGGATATAACTATCACCCAGAATCACGGAATTCAAAAAAAACATCAAGAGAGTTGGTAGACTGTGGAAGACTATACCTCTAGTAGGAGAACATAGGCAGCTCAGACATCTTGTTTGATTTTTTGTTATGTTGTATTGCGTCTCTCCAGTGACTTCCATGCCCGAGGCCTCTTGAGTGGTCCCCACTAACACATCAGTAGGTCAACCGGGACCGGCAATGGCCATCAGCAGCCACCTGCAGCTCTTTCATCAAGGTGGGAATGTGGACCACCACCCCGTTGCCGATGAGATTTTTGCAGGCCTGCCAAACGCTGCGAGTAGCGTGGAAAAGCAGCACTAGGATGATCACAGAATCATCTGTTACTTGAAGACTACGTGGCTAGAGTTCATAAATGTAGTCGAATGCGTAAGCATAGGACCTTGTATTGCTGATGGTTTAGCCACATTCATCAGTTGGTCGACTGGGAGTCAAAGGTAGAAAAAAAACTATGTTCAGAGATATTGCACAGCAACCCCACTGAATGGATCTAAATGGATGCTTGCTAAAATGGAAATAACCCTTCAAAACTGGGGTAATGCTGACGTTCTGATTGGGCGGGTGATGGTGGGTATCACCGGTCGTGCAGATACCCCAGTGGCTGGACTTGGGTTCCCCCGTGCCAGATCTTACATTGTGGGAAACTTGGTGCCTATGAAGGAAGACACAAACGGATCCGATGCATTCGCGGGGGTGGTGCATCTGGTTTTCTTCATGGACTATGATCAACCCCAGCGGCTGACCATCCAGAAGTAGGAGTGAAGCAACGTACATTTCTTGAACCGGCTCGAGGGATCCATTACGTACCTCACTTTGAAGCCAGTTTTCAAGAAGAGGAACATGACAGAACTAGAGAGATTCACCGATGTTAGTAACCCGCGTTTTTCAAGCATAGCTTTTCCATTCCCTTGCAAAAAGCCAAGGGGCATCCATGGTAGACCAGTTCCAATAAATCACAGGGGGAAATGGCCCATGGATTCTTAGAGTACATCACCAATAATCATGGTAAATTCCAGGATGATTCTGAGGACCCTTCCGACACAAGTCTCCACAGCCTTCAGCGCTTCCCCTTCATATCTACCGAATATCTGCATAGGCTGAAACAAGGGGGAGGATCCGTGATACTGCCTTGACTTGACCGTCATTTAAGTCTTCACTTACATTATTCATCACTATCATCAATAACCATAATTCCATATCATTGCCAATCTTGGATATACTGCAAATCCATGATTTCTTGGCTGCTTAGCAGGTATCCCTATGGTAAAAAACACTTACTAATCACCATCATAACCGACATAAACCATTGACCACCATCATTAAACACCAATATGAACCGATACGAACTAGTACTAACCATCATTGTTCACCATCATTACCAATCACTGCACCAAGTGCTGCTTGTTGACAATCCGTGCCTTGTTGATCATGCCGCAGGGCAGCAAGTGAAACGCGTACCTCAGCTGGTTGTGGCTTCACAAGCTGGTTAATGCTGGCGAAAAAATGTTGAAGAATGACTTGTACGGGAAAACGATGGTTGACAATGCGTAAGCCATGGTGAGTTACGATCTACTCATGGCGAAAAAACATACTTCATTAATGCTTCATACTGGCTATGGTGAATAATCGTCAATGATAGGTCAGAGTGTACAGTTTGTGGTTCTGAGTGATTCTTCCTGAGAGATGAAAATGACAATCACCACCCAACACTTGTGATGGTGCTTCATACTGGTAACAAGGACTGTTTGGGGATACCAGGACCAACAGTCACCAGGCCTGGTCTCTGGCAAACCGCTAAAGATCGAGGATGCACAATGCACAAACATATGCCCATGGCTAAGGTGATCCTAAGGTGATGCCCAAAATCCACAAACATCATCAACCACCATCATCCACTACCAACCATCAACCAACCATCAACCATCATCAACCATCATCAAACATCATCAAACATCCATCAACCCAATGGAAACCATCAATTTTGGGGGGATCCGTCAATGGACAAACTCATGAACCACGAACCGTCACAGGGACCCTCGCTGACCAGGCGACCTGCCACCTGCCAAGGCACTTTTTGCCTTCGACCACCCTGAGTGGCGCCAATCAAGGTTTGGGGGGTTAGGGCTGGGAGAACCAACTATCTATGGCAAAAACCTGGTGGTTTTCTTCTTATAGACCTCTCATTATCTGCGCCTGTGATGACATATATGGAGGTGTTTCTCAAAGCGCTTGAGCACACAAATTGCTGGGAACCTACCGCTGCTACAATGATCAATGACCACATGACCAGGGGGCTTCAAACCTGGATTTCAACGGCAAGAAACCAAGACTTGAACACATGATCTACGCAATCAAGTCTAGACATGCCTGCATTTCAAGCAGGCAATCGGTATGAGCACTGGGGTCGCTACCCATGAAATACAACATTTTTCACCAACAAATTGGTCGCCATAAACACCTCCGTCTCACAGCTCAACCGGCACCAGTCATCACCCAACCGTCACCCAACTGGACACAACGAATCGTGCGCCAGGTGGCAAGGTGTGCCCGGCGTTGGCGCCACCATTGAAACGGGCGCACAGCTGCACGTTTTGCGCCAGGATGTCCACCAGTTTCCCCTTGCCTTAGGTACGGCTGGCAGCTGTTGCCAGAGTTCACGTGAGGAATGTTAACTAGCTTATGCGAAGGGCTTTGTGATTAATCATGGAATTTGTTGCCCATGAGGCAACCTTGATATAGATATTCGAAGTGTACAAAACCATTGTTTAACTAATCAAAATGAATCTGCCATGTGCTCTAAGGCATATGAAGGTGTATTAATTTTAACATGCTTGAATAAATGGGGAGACTGTAGAATTCTACTAATACCCATCAAAGATATTCTGCCCATGGTTTATGAAATCACATTCAATACCCGGATTGTTGGAATCCCCGTTGGCAATTTGTGGTTTCTATCCGACATGCGCGATATGAAACAATCTAATATAACGTGATTTAAGAAGTAGATGGATTTGGTATACCGGTCTGATATGTACGATTTCTGAATGAACGTATACACGCGCACATGCATCTACATCAGAAATAGCTGTGTAAAAACATATACTATATTATTTGGCTCCCAAACCTCGTAAACAGGGTTTTTTGATGGTTCGAGGAAATACTGCACGAGTAGGGTGCGCATGTAAAATGAGCGAGTGCTCGTGCGGGTGTGCGAGTGCATGTGCGTGTGCATGGGTCAGTGTGCGAATGCTTATTTTGTGACCGTGTTCACATGTTCGATGTTCACACGTTCATTTTTAAGGCTATATTTTCGGAAAATACGGCCTTAAGAGTGAGCATGCTCACATCTAAGGGTAAATTTGCAGGAAAATATAGGCTTAAAAGTGTACGTGTCAAAAATGGACGTGTTGATGGACGAGTGCCCGAGTCAACCGAACATGTCAACCTGATTACGCGCGTTGCGCTCGTACACCCGTTCGGTCCACCCGTTCGCCCGCACACTTCACACGTTCAGTCCACCCATTCACCCACACACACCATGTTCATCCCCACTTGTTCATTATTTTCAATTTTTTCTGAAATCTTGTTTACGAGGTTGTAAAGCCAAAAAATATTTATTTACAAATCTATATATCTATATAAATATGTGTATATATGTATATATGTATATATATATATATATTGATATTGATTTAAAAATACAAAACAATAAATAAGGAAAATAAACAAATAGATAAATCAATAAATCAATATCAATAAATAAATCAATAAAAAAAATAAATCAATAAGTTTAAAAAATAAATCGTTGAATTAAAAAAAGTCAATATAAATAAAAAATATATTTGGATAAGTCTTGTCGTTGTTTACAATGTTTCGTTTCAGTGTTAGACACATCTTTGAAATTCTATATTTGGGTTCTTTATGAAAGGGAATATTTTTTTAAAGCTTATTTCTTTTAACAAAATATATATTTTTAAAAAAAAATCAAATTCATATAAAATATTTTTGAAAATACTATATACATTGTAAATATATATATATATTTATTATTTTTTGAAAAACATAAAAATCAAAATATCAAAAAATAATTTAGTATTATATAAGAAAATTTTTCATAATTAAATAAATATTTTCTTAAATATTTTGTAATATATAATATTCAAATTGATCTATTTATATCAAATTACTATTGAGAAATTATTTTTAGGCCTCAATATTTTCTATTAAATAATTATGAATCTCTAATTAAATAATTAGAAAAATTACAAATAATATAATATATATACAAAAATAAAATTCTAAAAAAGGCATCTTGCATATGGCTATTCCCAGAATTTCTTTGCCTAACTTCACACCGCGCACTTCTAGATCTGTCAAAAAAAGTTCCAGGGCACAGAAGCCACATGCTTGATGGCAGAAATACATAGAACCATTCCAGTGGGGTTTGAATGGGCTCATATCCTCTCTGCTCCGGGGTC
The DNA here is from genome assembly GCA_009767595.1 of Symbiodinium kawagutii. Lineage (NCBI taxonomy): Eukaryota > Dinophyceae > Suessiales > Symbiodiniaceae > Symbiodinium > Symbiodinium kawagutii. The sequence continues at coordinate 97,221 of VSDK01014533.1, read as the reverse complement.
TTGCTCTACAAACTCCTGCCCAGTATGGCATCGCCGGTGCACAAAGCCTACAATGTAGTCACAACATATTTTCAACGAGGTGCAATGCTTGCACCAGAGCGAAAAATCTCAAGAGGTAGTTGTCAACTAATGATCACCTGCTTCAGCTTTCAAAGATTATCAGAGATTGCCATGTTGACTGCATGATGACTATCAGCATTGCAGGGTATCAGGATACCAGTTTTGCTCAGACTCATGCTTTCGCTTCATTAGGGTTCGAAAATAACTAGGGCACCTTGGCCAAACACTGGGGTCTGGCAAGTGAAAAAAACCTCAACTTGCATCCATTGTTCTTTCATGTTGCTTTCACATTTTTTGAGATCAACGACTCAATGACCGAGAATTACATGTTCAAGAGATCTCTTCACCTCTCCCAGCTGAATTGCTGCATCTACGAAACAGACTTCACTGTCGCAATGGCCTAAAAATGTTCGAAGCAACAGACTTCTAACGACTCTCCCTGACTTGGAAAGTATTCAAAGGGTTCAACAAAGCGTGGATTTGCTGCTTCGCATGGCAAAGCTCCAAGAGCTTGCAGGTTCGTTTCGCTTTGCCTTCGAACTATCAAAGGCGTTGAATTAAAACGAATTGCAAAAACTCAGGCACCAGAGGTCACCTTGCCCGCGAACCACAGTGCAAGACACGAACAGCCTCGTCCTCCCATCAAGCACCCTGAGTGTGATGGCCCCGTCCCACATCTTGATATGATCGTATACATACCTGGAACTTCAAACGAACATTAATATGTGTCTGTGAGCACTTTTTACTGATTCGAGCATTAATCCTACAAACGAACATCTTTTTGGGAAGCGAGCAGATTCTCTATTTCAAGGGTGTACAACGCAAACTATAGCTTGGCCTAGAGCCATTTGGCTCCAGTTTTGGTATGCTTATGAGCCTGCATCCGTCATCCTTCGACCAGACCAAGTGCCCTTTGCTCCAACCATCCCACCCAGCCACAGGTGTGTAATGAGTGCACACCACAGGTACGGCTTGATCTTCACAATGGCCTCCGCAAGATGAGAAGGCTGGGTCTGGGCTTAGATCCGGGTGCTGTCATGCTCCCACCTTGCTATGCCATCCATATGGGAACATTAAACCTTGCTGAGCCAAAACAAAATTATAAGACCGGATAACCCCACATGAGAACATTTGCCTGTAGACAAACACTATGGCAAGCACTGGACGGCAACAATAAAGAAAACCTTGGGGGCGATGGGGAGATGAGGATGGAGATGATGAATATGACCAATGAAAAAGTTTGCTTGCCTACCGCATCAATGCACATACAAACACTTGCCCACAACCAACAAACCACACCAATACATTAACACACCAATACTGTACAGCAAAGCACCAGCACACTACACCACACCAACAAACAAATACAATAACCACACACCCCACACCACACCAACACACCACACCACACCAACACCACACCACACCATCACACCAAACCACACCACACCAACACACCAAACCATACCAACACACCACACCACACCAACACCACACCACACCAACACACCAAACCATACCAACACACCACACCACACCAACACCACACCACACCAACACACCAAACCACACCAACACCACACCACACCACACCCCAAAACACCACACCAACGCACCACACCGCACCAACACCACACGACGCCAACACCACACCACACACCAAAACAACACACCACACCGAGACACCACCCCAAGACACCACCCCAAGACACCACCCCAAGACACCACACCAAGGCACCACACCAAGACACTACACCAAAACACCACACCACACCACGCCACACCACAACACAACACACAGACACCACACCACACCCCAACAAACCAACACCAAACCACACCAACACCACGCCAAAACGAACCAAGACCAAACGCGCCAAGACAAAACGTACCAAGACCAAACGTTCCAAGACCAAACGTACCAAGACTAAACAAAACCCTATCAAGCCAAAACGTATCAAGACCAAACGTGCCAAAACCAAACGTACCAAGAGCAAACATACCAAGACCAAACGTACCAAGACCGAACGTACCAAGATCAAACGAACCAAGACCAAACGTACCAACATCAACCGTACCAAGAACAACCGTACCAAGACACAACGTACCAAGACACAACGTACAAAGAGCAAATTTACAAAGACGCAACGTACCAAGACCAGACGTACCAAGACACAACGTACCAAGACACAACGTACCAAGACGAAACGTACCAAGACACAATGTACCAAGACACAACGTACCAAGACCAAACGTACCAAACACCCAACGTACCAAGACCAAACGTACCAAGACACAACGTACCAAGACCGAACGTACCAAGACCGAACGTACCAAGATCAAACGAACCAAGACCAAACGTACCAACATCAACCGTACCAAGAACAACCGTACCAAGACACAACGTACCAAGAGCAAATTTACAAAGACGCAACGTACCAAGACCAGACGTACCAAGACACAACGTACCAAGACGAAACGTACCAAGAGCAAACGTGCCAAGACACAACGTACCAAGACACAACGTACCAAGACCCAACGTACCAAGACAAAACGTCCCAAGACACACCGTACCAAGACCAGAAGTACCAAGACACAACGAACCAAGACGAAACGTACCAAGAGCAAACGTACCAAGACCAAACGTACCAAGACGAAACGTACCAAGACCAAACGTACCAAGAGCAAATTTACAAAGACGCAACGTACCAAGAGCAAACGTACCAAGCGAAGGCAAAGCCCCCCCCCAGCCACACAAAGCGAAGGTTCTGTGCTCAAAGTGCCACGCGGGCCATACAAAACAGAACCAACGACGAGCAAATACGAGGCCGGCCGGCCACATGAACATGACGCGCCCAAACTCCCACGCCGGCCAGGCGACCAGGCCGGCCAAACGACCAGGCCGGCCAAAAGCGCGCAAGCCTCTGCTCAGCCTCTACAGATGCACACAAAGTCACACACCTGCCACAGAAAGCGAACATGACGCGCCCAAACTCCCACGCCGGCCAGACGACCAGGCCGGCCGAAAGCGCGCAAGCCTCCGCCCAGCCTCTACACATGCGGTCACACGCCGGCCACAGAAAGCGAACGTGATGCGCCCAAACTCCCACGCCGGCCAGACGACCAGGCCGGCCGAAAGCGCGCAAGCCTCCGCCCAGCCTCTACACATGCGGTCACACGCCGGCCACAGAAAGCGAACGTGAAACGCCCAAACTCCCACGCCGGCCAGACGACCAGGCCGGCCGAAAGCGCGCAAGCGTCCGCCCAGCCTTTACAGATGCAGGCAAAGTCACACACCGGCCACAGAAAGCGAACGTGATGCGCCCAAACTCCCACGCCGGCCAGACGACCAAGCTGGCCGAAAGCGCGCAAGCCTCCGCCCAGCCTCTACAGACGCATGCAAAGTCACACGCCGGCCACAGAAAGCGAACGTGATGCGCCCCAAGCCGGCCAGGCGACCAGGGCGGCCGAAAGCGCACAAGCCTTCCGCCGAGCCTCTACAGATGCATTCAAAGCCACACGCGGGCCACAGAAGCGAACATGATTCATGATTATAGCGATGATTGATGATGATGACGATGATTGATGATTCTGATGAAGATGATGAAGATGATGATTGATGATAACGATGATGATGATGATGATGATGATGATGATGATGATTGATGATGATGATGATGGTGATGATGATGATGATGATTGAGGAGAAAAAAGAGGAGGAGGAGAGGCGGTAGGAGGAGGAGCGCGGGAGGAGGAGCGGTGGGAGGAGGAGGAGGAGGAGCGGCGGGAGCAACCTAAATTTTTAAAACCCCACACTTCTAATTATGTGGGGAAAGAAAGAAAATAACACATAGAACAAAACAAATTAAAATCCAAACGTGAAAAACTCGAGGAAAATCAAAAACTAAAAGCCAGTTTTCTGGACAAATTTTGGGTTCTGAACTCGAACCCCAATATTGACATTTTGGTAGTTGCCAAATGAAGCCAAATGTCTTATATGCCATGGCCCAAACTCAACGCATCAAAGGTGATCCCGCTCAATCTTCCATTGGCATTTTCGTTTAGCATGGGCCAACCTGTTGGATTGGTGGGGCCAAGCGGCCCAACAACCGCCACCAAAAGGCAAACAACACCAGGCCCATCACGGGCAAGTTTGGATCTATTTTCTACCACGGAAGAAAACGCATGGTGCTAGTTGTGTCTTTGCTCCCGGTTTTGATAAGCAACGCTCTGGTTAGCGATGGTTAGCGAAATATGTACAAGGTTTGGCTATGTGTATTGATTACCTGGGAACCTGCGAGCCGATTTCCAACCAACAACCCCAAACATTTCGAATCGTCAGCAGACTTGGCTGGTGTACTTTCAATTGACATTTAGCAACATAATCTCCTGCTTTGGTTTTTTCCTGCAGCGCTGAAACTCTCTTGCCAGATGCGCATATGACATCCAAAGCGTGAAACTCAGGGTGACAATTTCAAGTCGCTGAATCGGCCCTGAACCTCGGATGGGTGGCGGAAAGTGAATTTTTTGTGTTTCGATGAATTCTGGGTCACCCAGAGATGGAAGCCTAGCTTTGACGTGTTGTGGTTCCAAATGCTACGTGCCAGCTGCCATGTTGAATCTTGACAGATATGCAAGTCAAAGTCATGTCAACCCACAAGCAGAATTCATCTTCCAAGCTGCGGCTCCAAACATGCATGTGTTTCATGGTTGTCATGGCCATCCTTCCTTTATCACCGGCGACGGCGTGCTGCGGAGTCTCTTCCTTCACCCACAGCCTGCTACCGACGGCAAGGCTTTTAAAGCCCCGCCGAGACCAGTAGGCCTTGGGGCTTCGATGGGTTCCAGCTGCAACACCCCACCGCCTTGGCGCCAAAGCTTGTCCTCGCAGCAACTATAACAAACCTCGTACCCATAGCGTCAGCAAGCAGCGGGGCGGAAATTTCTTTCTATACTTATCGAACTTTTGCGGGCCCGTGCAAGCATGGGCACAATGACGGTGATGCAGCGGGTATACAGTCACAATCAGCGCAAGAGAAAGAAACGTATGAAACATGCGTGCAAATGACACCGGTGTAGATCCCAGACAATTTGTGACGTAAGCCAGGGGGATGAATGAAGCCCCCCCTCCCATTGCTTTTGGTTTTGACTGTGAAAGCCATCAGGCATAAGCGTGAGTTAAGAGCACGGTTTTCGTGGGCCAGCAGGCCCCAGAGAGAGGATAGCATTTACCAGCGCAGCGCTGGCTGGCGACTGGGCCTGAGTGAGAACAGAGCTGCTGACCCACTAGATTCAAAGTTCAAAGTTCCACTAGATCTGCCCCCAGCACAAAGTGCCCAATTTATTCCAAAACCTGCTTATTGTTGCTGAAAGAATTGCCCGCTTGTTTACGAGCAGTAAATTTTCTCATGGCATCTGGTTGAAAAAAACGAAAGAAAAAGTAGATGGCGCAAGATTCTTAAAAATGGTGTGAAAGGTCAAGGCGTTAATAGATTGAACGCGATAAAACATGCCGAAAATTTGCGCCATCTCACTGCGGTGTATCCACAATGATCCGCCTGGGCTCGAAGGACCTTCCACTGACACATTCACGGCACGCATCTTGCGCTCTCCGCTACTTCCGTGTCCTCTTCCAGGGCCTCGTAGGCCTCGTAGGCCTGGTAGAGGTGGTGTACCGGCACCTCCTTGGCACACCGCACCAGCTCCGCCGCTATGGTTCCTTTCATGGAGATCGGCGTCCATCCAATCTCCCGAGTAAAGTGCCTGCGGCAAATGCGCCAGCTTCGGCTGAAGGACCACTATGTCCAGACACAGCAGCTGCGAGATTGCTCTGATCTCTAAATGGCCTCCCCACGTGCGCTTCCTCATGGATCTGCAGTGGCTGTTGGGATCTTGGCTCAGAAAACTATAATAAGTCAAAAACAATGAAACATTTAAAAGCACCCAAGGCAAACACAAAAACAAAGAACAAACCTATTTGGAAGATTTTGGTTTGGAGCCCAAAGATGATTTCTAGGTTTTCCTTGATTTTTTAAGAACCTTTTTTCGTTTTGGAACCTGAAAACAAAAAATAACTATTTTCTTTGAAATTGCAAAAAGCAAAAAGCTCAAGGTTTTTTGTTTGTTGATTGCGTTCCAAAAGGGAAATATGACTTTGAGCGCAAAAAAACCAAAAAACCTTGAGTTTTTTTGGAGGTTCAAAACAATCAATCTTTTTCAAAACACCAAAAAAACTTTGAGTTCTTTAAGTTTTTGAGGTTCCAACACCAAAGAAAAACTTAAAAAAACTCAAGGAAAGCCAAAAAACATATTTTGGCTCCAAACCAAAAAATGTCCAAAAGGCCTGTATTTTTCGTTTCTTAATCTTCCTTGAATTTTTATTTTTCAATTATATGTAACTTGTTGTAATTTTGTGAGCCGAAAGATTGAACTCCTGACCTTTCTTTTCCGTGTCTGATTTTTTTAGAGTTAGTTGTATTAGTTTTTGGTTTTCACACCCCCCGGGGGTCTCACCTTGACGACGCCCTGCTTCAGGTCGCTTGGCTGAATTACGTGGCTGCATCTTGGTAAAAGCAATCAAACTATAACGTAGAAAATATACAATTTTTGAACATGAAAATTAATATATCATTAATATATTAAGATACTCTAAGATATTTTACTGTAGGTTACGTGATTTCATTACTGTAGTTCTTTTTTTTAACCATCTGACCAAATTTTTGCGCGGCTCAAGGATTTTATATCTCTAGAAATGCATTTGGCATTGAAAGAAAACCATGTCCAGATCCAAGTGCACCATGTGCGGCCAATGGGGTAAAGACCGGTGCACGTGCACAGTGTCTAGGCTATAATATGTGTATCAAAAAAATAAATACAATTTTATTCAATATCGTTGTTTTTTCTTCCAACTATATTACTGGATTTTTTTTGTTTCTTGCTGGACACTACTCTTGACTTAGGCACACCGAAAGAGAGGCTTGAACCAAAACAGAGTGAGTGCATTGCTATGCCAAAAAGAGAAATGGATATGGAGAAGCTGACGCTAAAGACAGAATTGCTGAGCAGTGTGTGCAAATGAAGATGGAGAGAGCGAAGCTGCAGCAGTGTCTAAAGGAAGAGCAGTGGAGAGTAGACGAGAAGAATTCCAAGTGCTATCGAAAAAGCGGCTATGAAGAGCATTGGAACAGAAAGTCTTATGTGCGACAACGACGCTGGGATCATCTATGTGCTGGAAATGATGGACAAACTGAGGAAGGATGGACGGGAGAGCAAGAGCTCGCATGCTGTCAAAAGACTGACGGCTGTAATTGAGAACGAGTACAAAGAGCAAATGCGATCTAGAGAAAAAAAATACATGTTTGGAAGCCTTAATTAGACTAAACTGTTTTGAAATGTTTTGAAAGATGTATGTTGGGAATATGCAAAGCACGAAAGGGAAGACAACTCAGGGAGTAACGAAAAAGATAAGGGAACAACTGAGGAGGCGTAGACAGCCAAGGAAGTAACGCAAGGAAATATCAAGGGACAGGTAAAGGAACAAATGGAGGGACAAGCCGGGAGACAAACAAAGGGATAATCAAGGGGACAAAGAGCAGTAAGGGGACAAATAAAAGGAGTGGTTTCTCCACCGAATTATCACATGTTAATGTGGAATTTTGTTGTTCAGGAATTTGGGGCCTGCTGACGGTTTTAGGTACATCTACCACCGATGCCATGCTGGTCTATGGCGGCCGCTCTGGTTGCCTGTCTGGGAGTACGCCGACTGATTTGATGGCCCATCTCTACATCTGTCCAAGGTTAACCACCCCCAATGTATACAATGTACTTGCTTCTTTATCAATGCTACTGATGACCAAGTGCACATTGTCTTCAAAGCTCTCGTAACTGAACCCCGGAGAGGAACATCAACCATAATAGTGGCTATACAATAATGGCAGCTAATCCGTTCTTAAACAAACCAACAGGTTGAAGCAAACGCAAGCATGGCCCTGGGCAGCCCCTTTTTGTGGAGCCATCGAGGTGCTTAGCCAGGGTCAACGTGCGACACAAGACCGTGGTGTCGCCTCTAAGACGTTCATGGCACGCCCAACTGGTGGACTCGGGGCTAATCCCAGCTCGACAATGGATCAGCTCATGCCCCTGCCAAAAAAGGACCACGGAAACCCAGGGCTTGTCGCTCCCAAATTCGGACACCTTGTCAACAAAGTGTTTGCACTTTTTGTGGCGCAAGCCTTGGGCATGTCCGTTTCAACTTCAGCAAGCCTGAAGTCTGCGTGGGTTGTAGCACCAACCGTTTCTAAGCGTTTTTTTTTAAGCCACCGTCGTCAGGATGGCTCCCCGAAGCAGGAGTAGAATAAAACCAGCCACAAAACGATGTAAATCAATGTTTTTTTAAATGTTTTTGTTTCCAGTCGGACAATGTCAATTTTTGTTATTCCCCATTGGATGCAAATATGCTTCCTGCATCCTCTTGCTTTTATTCGGGTTTGGATCAAAATTACGGTATCAATGAGCTTCAAACATGGTCACTTTTGGTAGTAAACCATCCAATCACGAGGGAAATCTTGAGACAAACACACGATGTGTGCATCGGGATTTTCTGATCATAATGGGCTACGTTCTGAATATTATTTAGTAACAGGGCACAAGGATTAAACAGATGCTTGATACGAATGCCTCCTGCTGGCAACATTTTTTCACGCTACTAACCAAGAAGGTGGACTGAAGGTGGAACAGTTTGAAGATCGTGAAAGCTGCCGGTCTCGTTGCTGTGAGAACAACATGTACGACCCCTGCAAGAAAATGCACCCTGGGTGGCTGAGATTCCGAGCGTGTGCGGCTTCAGCTGAGTTTAACTGGGTGACTTCTAGCCGAGCGCGATGGTACAATGAGGAATCGGGAGAATCGACAACACAATGATCACAATGATCACAATATATCACAATGATCACCATCATCACATTCATATAGTATGTATTAGTATGTCACAGTGCTCACATTGATTTCCCGATGACTTTCCGGGACACACGCCAATTTTGGCAAATTTCCGACAAGCGCGGCGGCGCGGAAGATTTGCAAATCGTCACTGGAGGAAACCTGCCCGGTCATCCGAGTCATGAACGTTGGTGGAGCTAGAAATCCATGGCTTGATCGGGCACCGCATGGTACCCCCAACCGAGTTATAACACCGGGTTTTCGGGGATGTCCACGGTGAGGACGGTGAGGAACATGGATAAACAACCAATGAAATTAGATGAAGAAGAAGATGATGATGATGATGGATCCCATCGTTTCATGTCCCACTTGTCTCGCCGTTGGCACACAAACGAATCAAATTGAATAAGACTGATAAGATTGAATAGCGGAATAAGCAAACAAGTTAAGAAATCAACACATAGATACACGATAAGAATGGATAAGGGCATATCTGACCATATTTCAAGCATTTCCATTTCGAACCCATCCCCTATCCAATGATGTAAAAATCTGCCTCGTCGCCTCAGATCTTCTTGCTTCTCTTTTAAGATTCTGTCAAACCTGAATGACGAAGAAGAAAATGATGATGATGATGATGATGATGATGATGATTATGATGATGATGATGATGATGATGATGATGATGACGAAGATGATGATTTTGATGATGATGATGATGATGGTGAAAATAATGGTGATGATGATGATGGTGATGATGATTATGATGATGATTGCGATGATGATGATGATTATGATGCTAATGATGATGATGGTGATGATGACGAAGATGATGATTGTGATGATGATGGTAATTGTGATGATGATGAAAATGATGATGATGATGGTGGTGTTGATGATGATGATGATGATGATAATTGTGGTGATGATGAAAATGATGATGATGGTGGTGATGATGATGATGATGGTGATGATAATGATGATGATTTTGATGATGATGATGATGATGATGATGATGATGATGATTATGATGGTGATGATGATGATGATAATGATAATGATGATAATGATGATGATGATGATGATGATGATTATGATGATGATTATGATGGTGATGTTGACGATAGATTTGACGCATACTGCTTGCTGGAAAAGTTTTTCGGTGCTAGTGTTCAATCATTTGTTTCGAGGGAAAATTCATTCAGGATCTAATTCCAGTGGATCATGATGGATTTTCTTACCCTTCCCATCCTGTCATCATCATCCTTTCATCATCATCCTTTCATCATCATCCTTTCATCATCATCTTCTTCATCATCATCAACCCCCCATAAACTGCGGCCAACGGTACGGGCAATCCGAATCCGTATCGTCTTCTCCTCGCCAGTTTCGGCTCAGGCTGGGCAGAAAGCTCCGGTGGCATGCAAAATCAATGAATGCCAGCAAAGGACTCCCTACTCGGTGCTTGCCAGCTGCTCTACTGCATCGTAACCTGACAAACACATCGGCTGTCGCAACAGTCTCCTCGAGCTTTGCACCATGTTCCACCGCCTCAGATGTGCCCATGTCACCCATGTCATGTAAAGAATACCCAGTAGCTTGGATGCAGAAGCCTCCAATCGAATTGATTCGCCAGTGGATGGTCTTTGCCTGAGATGATATGGAGAAGTGACAGGTCGAAGTGCTTCTTTCAGAGTGGGATCGGGATGCCCCGGCCGGTCGACCGCCTTGCTTCCCAGATCACCAAATGCGTTTTCAACACGAGATCTCACGACCTTCAAGACACTGCTGGATGGTACGTCATGATCTCAGCACTGTGAAATGTGAAACGCAGAGGTTGGAGTGCTGAGCAGTGAAGAACGGTTGGAGTCGTTGATGTCAACTACGCCCGAAAAGCCACGACCTGAGCTCATCACGTTTCTTTCCCCACAGAGCCATGCCATTGCGCTCTTTAAATTCCAAAGGGGATTTTTGTGATCTGACAAGTAAGGGGACAAATAGAGGGAACAAATAGAGGGACAAGCCAGGAGACAAGGGGACGGGCACAGAGACAAGCAAGGGCGCAAAGAGAGGGACAAGCAAGGGGACAAATAGAGGGAACAAATGGAGGGAAAAGTAAGGGGACAGAAAAGAGACAAATACAGGGACAGATGAAAGGGACAAGTAAGAGTAAGAGGATAAACATAGGGACAAGTAAGGGAACAAATATGGCTATGGGTCAAAACCCCGCACCCTTGGTTCGCATCATTAACCATTGTTTTTCCCTATCATTGTTGCTTAATATGGTTGGTTAATATTGACCCATACCCATATAGAGAAGTAAAGAGACAAACACCAAGGGACAAGTAAGGAGACAAAGCCGGGGACCTGGTGGCTGAGGTGGGTGTTGAAGCCAGTTTGATAATCCACTGACTGTTTGGGTTGAAGGATTTTATGGGATATATGGGATATATGGGATATGGATATATGGACTTTTAAAAGAATATTCATACAATACGCAAAAAACACTGGAAAACACGGGCCTCCACAACGTCTCATCCTCATGATTTAATATGACATAATCAAGCAACAATAAATAATGCATGATCAAATTGGCTATACATAAAGAGGTCAAGTATAGAACAAAATTAAATAGACTATAATGAAACAAACCATGATTAGATAGGCGCTAAATGTAAGTCATAGGTAAATAAATCATAATTCAATAGACATAATCAAACACAGAGCAAAATCAAATAGTGCACAGGTCAATCACACATATATATATATATGTATATATTTCAGGTATTATGAAATGAAGCAAAAACTAAATATGAACATATTGAATACGCAAAAAATAAGTCAGCCATGATTTCATACAACATTGCCAAATGTGCTAAAATTAAAAAGGGTACAATTAAATGGCACATTAATCTAGGGTACAATAAGGGCACAGCTAAACAAATAATGTGTACATATATATATATATATATACATAGGAAATACTTAAATAAGGTATTAGTAAAGAAATAACATACAGAACATAGTTGAATAAACATAATCAAATAAGGCATCATCATAGGGCATAACTAAATAGGCAAAATATAGGGAATCATGAAATAGATTTCACTTAAATAGGTGATAATGAAACAGAATTGACTAGGCCATACATCGATATGTCAAACACAAGGCATAGCAATGCGTATGAAAGTCTCGCCCTGAGCTTGAACCGCTAAGAACTTTCAGTGCATGTGGCCAAGAAATGTAAATCACCCTTCAATGCGTACACCTTATCCAAACATAGTTGTTTTTTTGTTGGGGGCTCGCATATATGCGTATACATATGTAAATAACAGTTTGTAGGTATAAATGTGTATCTATATATATATTTATAACAATATTGATATAAATATTAGTTATGCATATCTAAAAATATATACATATATACATACATAGCAGTTTATATATAGAAATAAACATACTGCATGTAGATATTGATTGTAACATGCCTACATACCGGATACATTTTCCATGTCACCACGAGCTCCCAGGCTTCCGCAGCCGAGGCTCCCTCGTCTCCCCACCTCAGAAGTGAGGGGGTGGTGAGATGTCGTCAGCAACCGTCATCAACCATTGAATCAACCCTTGAATCTGAGGGAGAACTATGGTTCACCATGGCTAATAGTGGTTCACTATGGCCAATATTGTTTAACTATGGGAGATAATCAGCATCAAATAATGGTTGACCAAGATTTTGGCACCAATCATTGTGAGATACTCTAAATTATATCAACATCCTTCTTTTGGAAAGTATTGGTACCAAAAAGGTCATTGAAACTACTGTGGCTAATAGTAAGAACTATAGATGTCAATCATCAACCAATCAGCAACACTTGAATCATCAATATTTGAAGGATAACTTTGGTACAAATACGGTCAGTCAACCAACGATTCAAAGGATACACGTCATCAAGGCCGAAAAAAATGGGAGACAAATAATGCAATTGTTGGGGTAAGCATTTCTTAAGAGTTAAAGGGATGCATTATTTTGAAAAGCCCCACATCAAACTAGAATCAGAATTGGGTCTTGGGTCATCAAGCTTACAACAGTTGGGTTGCAAAGTGATCCCATTTACTGGCACCACGACCGGAACCAAATGCTTCCATGTGACCGTAGCTTTAGATGGACAGCCTCACATTGTTGCTTGACCGACTCTCCTCTCAGTAGCCGTAAGAAAAATGTCATACCGTCATACCATTCTGAGTGGTTTTCACCACTACCGGTTGGTCACAGCATTAGTTACTTATAGCAGCTGGTCAGCCCCCACTGTTGGTCGGCAATGGGCCATGATTAGGCATGCTTAGTTGGGTAAACCATAATCTATCATGTCTGCCACCATATTTGCTTCTCACAGGCCTATCCATGATCTCGATCGTGGAACCTTCATCACTAATCATCGTCAACGATTAAGAACATTAAGAACCATCCATCATTAAGCATCATCAATCATTGCCACTGTTGACCGTTCCATTATTCAACCATTCTATATTCAACCATCACTGACCATCATCAGCCAGTTACAAACCTTCGTCAACCAAACCACCACTAGTAGTTGTTCAACCACTATAGTTGCTTATCATCCCCTAGTATTGACCATTATTAGTGTTAACCCCTACAAAACCCTATAAAACCCATATCTAAACCACCAACAGCGTACAGCTTATCACCTCACCATTTGAACCATTCACCTGGCGAGACGCTGTGCGCCCAGCACCACGCAGAACCGCGAATCTTCGCCGCTCCGGTCGACCATGGCTGCACCTGCGTAGCCATGCGGAGCCATGCGGAGCCATGCGGTGCTGTCGTTGGTTGCTGATGTTTCGCGGGGCGCATGGCTTCGGCTTCTGTTGGTTGCTGTTGCTGTTTGCTGTTGGTGATTAACCAGCCGATGATATGGGGGATAAGTTCACCAACAAAACTATAGGGAAAACAATGAGTTTTGACCCAGAGACATTTCTGTTGCCCTTTTTTGCTCCTCTGGACGGTGTTGTCGTTGGTAATTCCTTTGCAATTGTCATCTAATTTGTTGTTGTTTCATCGCCAGTACTAATTGATATGATTCTAGTGACGGTTGTAATGGTGGTTCTGGTCGCAACCCATATTGCGGTTGCACTCATTGTTGTTGCTGCCGAATCAATTGCAAGGGAAGATGTGACTGGGCCATGGCAATATCTGCTGAATTACCACGCCTATACCCTTCCGTACCATTCCACAGTTATGGCCAGGTAGTAGCAAATCCGCTTTGTTGATGGTTCCAAACTGCGCTGGGTACACGACAAAATAATTGATTGCAGTGCTCATTTGTTGGTTGCCTCAACATATGGGTATGTGCCAAAATATTGGTACCCCCAAAACCAAAATATTGTTACCCCCAAAACCAATAGTTTCCTAGTAACATGATCATTTTGTGGTGGCTATTGGTTACCCTATTTTGGCACATACCCTCATCGCAACTACTTCCCGAAATACTAACCCACTTGATCTGACTTGATCCGACTTGCCCCAACTAATCACTGCTGCCATGAACCAACTGCGCCCCATTTCCCACCGGTCAGTGCCTCGTCCGACAAGTGGCTGTTGACCACAACAAAAATCGGGTCTAGATTTCGCAGTCCAAGTTCCAACTCAAAGAGATTGAGATCTTCAAAGCATGGATTATGCCGTTTGACTAGCTTGGATAATTCATGTTGATGGATGTTGCTGTCAGTCTAGGATCTTGTGATTCACTTGCTGTGGTGATCCGTGAAGCTTGCAGTAACCACAAAAATGCATTGGCATATCTGGCTTTAGTGCATCACAAACATTTGTCAGAGGGCAGCTTCCTTGAGGTCATTGTTATTGCTCGTCTTGTTTCTACCGAAGGTTCAATTGCACTGCATGTCAAGAGTGTGCCAGAAAGTATGGGTAGAACTTGATAGAACCAATTACATGAGATCTTTCTCAATCCCCTACTTCATGTCTTCCTCATAAGACTCAACCTGGCATGCGCCAAGAGCTAAGAGCCCAGCAGCCAGAGGGCAGCTTCGGAAACTACGTGAATGGGATATGGATACCCTGCATAATGTGAGGCACCTGATATCAAACCTCCAACAGGTGCATCTTATAAACCTTACTGGCTCAGGGTCATGATGAGCCTTCCCACCCCTGGGTTTGTGGCCACCAAATTGACCTCTGTTGTTGCTATTTTTTGCTCATCCAAGAACAACAATTTATTCAGAACTAGGCTACCCTACCCGCCCCAAACCCAATGTCACAAAGAATATCTCAATTTTCTTAGTTGTATGTAGAGATGAGCAGAATCGAGCAGCCTTGACTGGAAGGTCCAACACGCGGTTTCGCAGGCTTGTCAGTAGAAGTATCTCAAGGCTTGAGGAACAGGGACACCCATGGAACATAACTCTTTGCTTAGCTTGGTAATGCAACTCATTGTCCCAACCATCCAATACCTGTACTTTTCCAAACTCTGGTGCGAACTTCGACAAGTGAAATACAGGATTGTCCACGACCAATGCGCCCCCTGTGAAGAATGAGGCGAGCAAAAAAGATGCAAACAATTTTTGAATTCCTGCCACGGATTGATGCTGCAGTTGTTGGTCCATTGGCATTTTCATGTCTTTTCAAAGGTATTTCGGTATTTCCAATGCTTTGTAAGGTTGGTTCATTGGTATTTCCCTTTGATGCTTTGTGATCGCCAGCAATAAAGCAGGCACTAAAACCCGCAACCGAAAGCTGGTGTCTTGACGACCCAATGAATGCTTCCTGACCACTGCCGCTGCCATTTTTGGAGGCGCATCAGCCCTAAAACTCAAAATCACATGCCAAGCAAAATACCGAGCCAGGGCCATGTACTACAAGGTGAGTCATAGTGACCAGCTCATGAGAACGCGGAATCACAGCAAACCAAACCGAAGAACATCAACGTTGTTTGGTGACACCCCATGCACTAATCTTGCTTGATGCTAGTTAAAACACTGGTTCTGCCACTGATCCCTGAATGATAGCTGGTATATCCCCTACTACTGTTAGTCATTTTCCCCTGTTATTAACCATTAATCAGTTCCTATTGACCATTGGTTGGTTGGTTGGTTAAGTGCTTGACCCGTAGCCACAGCTGCTATCAGCTTGGGTTTCATTACAAACCGTCTCCACCACTCAGCCGCGCTGTGTCACCGAGTGCCCAACTTGACGCAGTCGAATGCGGGTTGAACCCATGTATCCTGCGTGAAGTGATGCGCTTCCGATCTGTTGCCTGCCCTATATGGGGGTTTGTTAAAATAGGGGTACCCCAAAAATGGCTGGTTTATGACTATAATGACTATAAATGGTTCATAGTGGATGATTTGGGGCTACCCCTATTTTGAGAAACACCCATATGTGTTGCCAACCATTTGGGACACCTCAGGCAGCACACTATCTGCACAGCTTGTGGCCCCATGGCAGCAACCGGGATCGAGGTCATCAGCTGCTGAATGCTGGCATCCGACTGTCCATCTGCTGGCACCAATCTTTGGCACCAATGACGCACTTGTGCAATCTGCTTGCCATCTTGTGCATTGTCTCCTGTTGCTTGCGATGGCCTCTCTCCGGCTACGACTAACATTGAGAATTACCAACCAGCATCGGCCATAGTCAAGCATTCAGTACCCAACAATCAACCATTACTACGCATGATTCACCAAATGCTTCAACCATCCTTGAAACATGACCGTTAATTACTCAGATGGTACCATGTCCATCACTAAACTACACATCAAAAAACAGGTTTTTTTTATGACACGTCTAAAAAACCTGGATCAAAAAGCTGGATGGTCCCATGAATTACCATGCTTCATTACGCCTTCACGGAACCCTCACTGCCCCTTAGTTGCAACTCATCACCCACCAGCGAAAACACCCAAATTCAGGGGCCTGGAAAGGCGAACCGCCTCATGGCCTCGATGACCTATCGATGGACGGGTTCATTCAACAGCTGTTCGCAGGGGGATGATATGGGATAGTGGCTGATGCTTATCAGGAATCATGCTGATGCTGATGGTTGGTACACCTCATCTATTCGCAGGATAACATAAGAAGTATTAAGATGGCTTGTGACCAATGATGGTTGTGGGTCAATTTAGAGGGGGGATAAGGGCTGGTTTGTTCTGCTATGAATGGTTGGTAAACTTATTGACATGGGGATTGCAGCTGTCTCATTGATATGGACATGCAGCATGCGGATAGCAGTCAACAACAAAGCAAACAACGAAGCCACATGGTATCAGGGTTCAAAATCTCATGATCATGATGATGATGATGATGATGATGATGATGATGATGATGATGATGATTATATAAATTATTATTATCATTATTATTATTATCATTATTATTATTGTTATTATTATTATTATCATTATTATTATTATGACGATGATGACCACGATGACCCAAAAAACACAGACCAACAATGGTAGGATATATCAACACTCAACACTATAGTCCCAAGACAAACATCATCCGGGATCCACTGGTAACAGCGGGAACACCCTCAATAACATAGACAATTAAGTACATGTCAAGAAGGCATACAATCACCGCAAGAACTGATTTGGCAAAAACATAACCGCCTAGACTGATTACACGGGTATGACATGAATAACAGGTACAAATAATGGTAGAAAAAGCCACGATGGCCATCAACGCTAGAAAAAAAACAACGGAAATACAAAGGACGCTAGGGGTGTGTGTCTACGTAATACACATGTGTATACATGTACAAACGCATCGACAAGAAATAGCACACGTCCAATGAAACATTTTTCCTCTAAATTGCATGCATGTATCTGTCTAATATGTGTTTGATTACATCTAAATATCAAATCTTGTCAAATGTCTATTATGTCATATAGAAGTGTATCTTTGTCTATTCCATACCCTGTACCAATACGGGACGAACCCAAACTCGCAAACTATAGTCTTTGTTGGGATCTTTACGCCTGGCCATGGTAGGCAGCATGCACCCAGCTGGATATCCCCCAACGCCATTTTTCTGTGCAGACTCAGCCGAATGTCCTGTGAATGGTGCCTCATCATGAGTTGCGCAACCAAAGTGACTGCTGACACTGAATTACCTCAGTTTTGTCACAGTCTTGTATATGCGAAGCATCTCCGGTATCACAGTGCTTCTCAAAACAATGCCCGGATATAGGGGCTCTGAGCAATGAGTCGTGTCATCGCTTTTCTACAACTATGGCAATATGTAATCCTGTCAGCTTCACTGGCCGAATGCTCGCCGGACAGGGTCTCCTGCATGGAAGAAAGGAACATGACCCTGTCAGTTCTACAGATATTCAACCCCCTTGCTGTTGGTTGTTGGTTGTTATACGTTATTGTTGGTTAGTGGTCGGTTGAACATGACCCTGGTTCACTCAGTCGCTCATACCAAACTGACTATCGCGTTTGTGTCGACCGGGTCGAACAACTGCTAACCATTGTATGTGTATCATCCCACCATCTAGCATAACGGTCATTAACACCCAATTATCAATAATTTTTGTGCAGGGGAATATCGCGTATCACCTCTGCATGATCGTGATTGATAATCGTGGAGAATGGATCAAACAGGCTTCTCAATTTTGGTAGGTTATATGATCTATCCATCTATCCATCTATCCATGTATCCATGTATCCATCTATCCATGTATCCATCTATCCATGTATCCATCCATCCATGTATCCATCCATCCATGTCTCCATTTCTCTTCTATATATCAACATGGAATTGTCACTCGGGTCCTAGCAAAACACTTTGGTCTCTTCAATAGATCGTTGGGTTTCATGAAATCAGCAGCTTCATTCAGCAAACCTTGCGACACTTTTGGGTTCAGCAAAACGGGCAAACCAAAACTAGCTGGGTCAAGCAACTAGCAACAACAAATGGGAGATATCGCCTTCAAAAACTGACTCAGTTGGTTGGCTGGTTGCGTAAACCAGACCAGCTGCAGTACCAACAATCACAAATTAAGGAGAAACCAGGGCTTTCCTATCATTAACCATTGTTTTCCCTATGGTTTTGTGGGTTTTCATCCCCCATGAAATTGGTTGGTGGACTGCTTGACTCAGCTCGCCAACCAACAACCAATGAGAAGTGTTCCAATGTTGTCCCCGTCGCCAACCTGGCAGGTCCCTCCCATCGTTGATCCTTAGATCCGCTCAATTTTTCCTCAGGCTGGCGTAAAGGTTTGTCGAATGGCATCGAAACGGGTGATGTTCCACTCGTCAACCTGCGATTCGATCAAAGCATCGCTGCCCAATTTGTAAACGATATTGCCCGACCTGAGCAACATGTAGCCGCAGTTTGACACATCGAGCGAAACTTCAAATTATCTGAAGCATTCTTGAGTTGACTGCTGCGCATCCTTATGAACTTGACAATACATGCATCAGGTCCCCCCTGATAAAGATGGGGACCAGGGTGTACCAGTTCGAACACGAGTTCTAGAGCGGCTACAGCACATCACCATCTCCTCTTGGTCATGGCACACACTAGGCACCAATTATTCAACCCGTACTCTACGGGGTTCCGCAACCTTCAGCAACATATGGGTGTGTGTCCATATACGTTGCACTTCTAAAAAAAGTGGTTACCCTTGCAAAAACAGAACCACTTCTGCATGGCACCCTGGGGTAGCATGGACAACCCCGGGCAGTCCAGCACTGCCCATCGATACCGTCACAGTAAACGAGCTCGACGTTATAGCGTCGGAATTCACCAATGGCTCACCAGTGATCGATAATATCCCAGCGGATGAGGCTTATCCCAAATATTTGATGGTCCAATGACCAATTGGGTGTTTCTTACAATAAGGGTACCCCCAAGTCATCCATCATTAACCGTTTATAGTAGTAAACCAAGCATTTTTTTGGGGGGGGTCCCCTATGGCTTAAGAAACCACCAATTGATCGTTGAGGACATGGGCCACGAGGCGATCCATGGGATGCCCCACCAGGCCGCAATTTTCGGACGCCAAGGCCTGGGAGCGCGCGCGCAAGGTGACCTCCAAGCTGAGTCGTGGAGCTATCTTCAAAGGGTCTGTTTGGTTCAAACCCCTATGGAGGTCACCTTGGTGAATTATGTTCCAAGGGAATTGAATATCATTTCGGTGAATTATCACCTATATCACCTGCTATAGTGGTGAATTATCACTAATAAATGATTAGTAGTGATGGTATATTCAAAACCTCTGTGGTTGGTTTGATTGTAAATGCTGATTGAATTTATAGTATGCTTGGTTTCTTTGATCATCCGTTTTCGATTTGTTTTCTTATCAGTGCTGATTGGTGGTTCCTACCCATATGAAAAATAGGAGTCAACCAACTAGTTGTTAGTAGAAAATAGGGAACATAACAAATGTCTATAACCACCAACCAGAATAGAAACACATGTTTTTTCTTCTTAAACATAGAAACAAATGGGGTAGAACTGGTAGAATTACCATTTGGGGGTCAACCAAAAACCCTTTGGGTACAAGCATCTAGGGTCAAGTTTGGATAGTTGTTAACAACAGTTTGCCCTAAATGGGAACCGCATCTCAGCGACTTCCCAAACGCTACCGCATTGGGTGGTGTAACATAGTGATTAGAAAGGCTCATGAGATACCTAGCAATCAAAGGTTCTACCAGGCAATTGGTACTCTTCCAATCGTGAAAAACCCTTGGAGAACCAATCCTGGAGAAAATCAATCCTGAAAACTGGGACCCCCTCTTCCCACTGAAAAACTGTTGTTTGCCGCTATGATTAGCCATTATATGCCATGATTCACCCTATAAACCAGTAATCAACAACATCAATTCCTGGGATCACTGCAGTGGTATACTTGGTACGTCACATCCGCTGCAACTCCCCGTGCAGCTTCGGCACAGTTTCAGCGTTCCTCCCGCGACGTACTTGGCTCGGATGCGCTTGTCGTCTTCGACGACGATGCTTTGGAGCGTCAGGAAGCTCTCCTGTGGAGTCGCGGCTGAGCTTCGCTGAAGTTCAGGAAAGGGCGACCCAAGGTGGTGGTGGTAGTTGTGGTGGTGGTGGTGGCAGTGGTGGTGGTTGTAGTGGTGGCGGACGGCCTCTTTTACTGTCGTTGCTACCTAGTGTATAGATAGAGAGAGGAGCATAGGCAACAGGTCATATCAGGTCATGACATACTGAGAAATGTACAACCAGCATCAACCAGCAAATCATTATACACCGGAAGAGGTTTTTCAGCACCGCATCATAATTGGAAAGGGTACTGGAATCGAGATAGATCTTTCATCCAAAAAAAGGAGGATGAACATCTCAACAATGAACTTTCTATCCATTTTGGTGTGCATGCTGGGCGGAGCGGCCAGCTGCCATTCCCGGAAGAATTCATGTCATAGACCAGTAAGTCACTGCCATGCAGAATTTGGGGTTCCTCATTACCAGAATTTACATCAATTTGCAAGATATATCTGAATATGTAATCCTCACTAGCCGCCAAATGGGATATTCGAATTGCCGTTGACGTTGAACATGGATAGTTGTCACCATTGATCACTGCATATTCTATCACAAGCATCAACATGGCCACATCAAAAACAATTCTGTCGGACCATTGAAACGTCACAACACCAGTCAGCCTGGATATGGGGAGATCCTTTCCTTGGCTGTTGACCTACCTTGCCCGCGAGGGAAACTGCAGGCCACTTCCTTGACATCGGTCAACTTGGTGTGGACGTTCATCAGTGTGCGTCATTACCTTCATTCGTTTGCGAACAATTGCAATACCAGCAGTGCAGAAAACCTTGGTGCCATATGCATGTCATGGTTGTAGGTGTCTGATACACCTTGCAACACATTTCATCCCAGGCCACACATGGCACCGCAGTAAGCCCTTAGCAACCAGCCTCCACCACCGGTGGTCCGGTAGCCAAAGTGCTGTCCTGTGGATCGAAAAGAAATTCCAAGGCTTTCCTGGGCGGCTCGTTTTGGCGTGTCCCCATGGCCCTGGAGTTGATCCCTGGAAATCCACGGTTGATCAGGCCTTGGGCGTGTTGATGGTGATCATCATAACCTATGAGAACGACAGGTCTCAAATCAAATGCTTCGGCGGGTTTGGGGATCATGATGGATGAAAATGAGCTTTCAAGCAGCCAGCACCCATCCAGAGTAGGTTGGAAAGCTCTTCCTCGAAGTTGGTTGTGCTGCCCAGCTGCTTGTACTGGGCCAGGCCATTCACTGCATTGTTGGGGTCGACGAATCTGCAATCATCGGCGAAGATGCTGCTGGTCAGGTTGCCAGTGAGGATGTACTTGCCTTCCAAGGCCACGGAGACACTAAAGCAAGCTGAGACCGGGTACAAGGGAGCTGGGAACGGCATGTTGTGACCACTCCACAGTCCGTGCAATGATTAGATCCAACTAGAGTTTTAGTGTTGACAAATTTCCAAGGGATAGTCACAGCCGCTATCAACCACTTTCAACCACAATCAACGATCCCTAAGCCGAGGTCTCGAACCATTCCTAACCACCACAAACCATTCTCACATGGAACATTTGTCGCAACTAACCATAACTGACGTTTTTTTACCATTGCTAAACACGATTGACCGTTATCAACCAACCTTATGTTGATATTTGTCATTACTAAGTATCATTAATCATTATTGTAAAACCAATAAACCAATGACTACTAACTATCGTTAATAATCATAATCAATAATGGTTTATTAATAATGGTGAGCAATTCGTAATATAATTGCTTAAGTTGATGTCGCTCAAGTGATTAGTAATCAATAGTAATTGCTCACCACTAATTAAGGGGTCAATTGCTCACCTTGGTGAATCGGTAGTAGTCATTGGTGAGTCATGTAACTGATGTTAACTGATGACTACTAAGTACTACTAACTCATCAGCCACCTATCAGTTCTCATCAGTTACCATTATACCATTATTAACCATTATTAATTGCTCACCTTACAGTAGTACATTAACTATAAACCATTATTAATTGCTCACCTTCCTATCATCAGCCACCATGACCCCGGATCACCCTGGCCGCCACCCCCCACCTTGGTCCAGGTCTTGCTGTAAGATCTCCGCTACAGCTTGGACGGGCAAACCCGTCCTGCGCCAGCGCTGAATGGTGGGTTTCCGTGGTGCCTAGTAGTGGTTGATGGTGGTCAATAGCTGGCTTAGTAGGCATGGAATGGGTACAGAAGTCAAATGGCTGATGGTTGATGATGGTTGATGGTGGTTGATGGTTCGCTGTTGTGGTGAATGATGTTTGATGATGCATACTAATCCATGGTGGTTAATGATTGATGACGGATGATGACGCTTAAATGATGAGGAATGATGGATCGAAATCGAAACATCACCAATGCTGACCAACAATACCGAAACTATGTCATTATCATAAACATTCATGACTGAAATCGATAACCCAAATGCGTACCAAGCAGGTAAATTGCCCACAAATCACCAACAGTGATGATAAATACTGGACAACATTACCACGATGGCCACTTCATGGCTAGCAGCCAATGATTGAGTCCATGGACAAAGTTCAGCAACTTCCCCCCAAAAAAATAGCGACCAATTTTCATGGCAAAAAGTTCCAAAGATGGCACAGGATATTCACGGCGGGCTTTCCAGGACAGCCGAGCCGCTGGGGCTTT
>VSDK01014533.1:54335-73468 GCA_009767595.1 Symbiodinium kawagutii | reverse complement strand
TGCTGAACACTTGTGAACATTCTTGCAAAGACCTGGACAATGACTATAGGTATGGCTAGTGAACACCCAAAACATGTTGCTGAATAGCCACCAAGGTCGTATTGTATGAGTTTCTGACCCATGCCCACATCAAAAAAATGCAAACATAACTTTCGGGCATTCTCCCAATTCACTTTCCACTTGGATTCACTTGATGATTCTTTCACCACCTCCTCGACAAACATTAACCACCGACGACAACGTCACTGTGCAATGTGGGTGTTTTTGAAAATAGGGCACTCCCCAGAGCATCTTTTTATGAACCATGTATGATAATAAACCAGCTAATAGCTGTTCAACCATTATTGTTGCTGAACTTATCCCCCATTATGAAACATTATTAGCCAATTATTAGCCACTATAAACTATAAACCATCCATTTAAGGGGTCCGTAATTGAAGAAACCACCATGTCATACGGATCAGTCCTCTTCGGCTCTTCTGCAACTTGATTTTCCCAAAGGAAAGTCCATTCCTGGGAGTGCAGTTCATCTCGCAGCCCTAATGATTGGGATGGTGGTCAAAAAGCAACAATAGCCACGAAGGACTTGGTCAGTTCCGTCTATATGGCTCTTGTATGTTTATTTTATTGATATACAGCAGCCATCTATATGCAGATATATTGTTTGTTTTCACGTATCTTCCAGGTCAAGTTCGCAGCAATAAACTATCCTCAAGCAATGCTAATTGTTTTCAGCAGCAAATGAGGGTTGCTTTACTTTGTCTTGTTTGCCCATCAATAAACATACAAACATGTGTATGTGGTAGAAAAACATGATTGATCTTTAACGCATACTGCATCGTTCATACAGATAATAAATGTAGTATATTCTGATATAACAGCGTCAGAACATCCTTACATCTTGGACAACCTGGGACGTCAAAAATGTAAGCTACATTTTTTGAAGCAACACCTCCCACAAAACCTTAATTCTACCAAAATCAACATAAATTACTTGTTTCTGAGCATGTGCTCACAAATGTAAAATTACAAAATTGAGGTCTGGTATCTGAATTTGCGGTTGAAGTTAGCTCATAGTTGTGATTAGCAGCCTGAAAAATGCAATTTACATTCCCGAGGTCTTCCGTTGTGTTCCTTTCAACGGTTTCAAACACTTCGAACTCTCCTTCCAAAACCCTTTTCATTTGTCCCTTATGTGCTTGTTTGCTATCGATCTCAACCCCCTCTTTGGTTTTAAGTGAAATTTGGTCACCTATGGTCACCCCCTATCACGCTCTAATTCTGAGGACATGGCACGAAATGCAGGATTCTCAAAAAGTAAAGGTAGGGGTTAAACATGTAAAATCTCTCCCTAGGTGGGTAAGCTAGGATTTAACATAAATCACCCGCCTTTAAAAGCTGTTTGGCATAGCTAAATTGATGGAATGTAAAAATGAAAAAAACGGATTTTACGTTCTTTAGGTCCCCGGGTCTCCCAAGGGTTGAAGTAGTCGGGGTATCAGAACAGAAAATGTCATCCAAACACGGTTCTCTTGCGACTCAACGACGCCAAGGTTTCGTTTGCTGAACTTTTCTTCAGCAGTTTCTCCATCTGTCACATCTGTCACATCTGAATTCTTGTCTTGCTCCGTTCTATTCCATCCATATTGGCTGAGTCAGCTACGGGTGACTGGCTGTGCAGCTGCTGCTGCTGCAGGAGCGGCCACCGTGGTTAGACCTTGGATCCTTTTTTAGAATTCATTGCGCAATATTCCCTCGGTGTGTCGCATCTGGGTACTATGCCGAGTGGTCATGCAGGCGCCGCAAAAGGTGTGGCCACAAGGGACCACGCAGTGCGGGTTGTGCTTATCCTCTGCAGGAGTAGACGTCATTGACGCCAAGCAGGAAGTACTTGGCCAGCGCAGCGCCTCAGAGTCTTTCTCCACGCTGCGTCAGACCCGCCACCACATTCTCGAAAAGCTGAACGTCCTGGCCACCCAGCGGCAACCTGAAACAAATGGCGAGCTGTGTATGCCATCTCGAGAGTGAAAGCAATGAGAGTTAAAGCCATGAGATTTAAAGTTGAAAAATGGAGGAATCCTCGCACGATAGCTTCGTGTCGGCGACGACCTGTGTGACTGTTGTCACTTTTTGAAGCTGACAAGCTGAAACATGAAGGAAGTCTCACACGACAGCTTCGTGTCGGCGACGACCTGTGTGACTGTGGTCACTTTTTGAAGTTGAAACATGAAGGAAGTCTCACACGACAGCTTCGCGTCAGCGACGATCTCTGTGACTGTTGCCACTTTGAAGTTGACAAGTTGAAAAGTGAAGGAAGTCTCGCACGAAAGCTTCGTTTTGGAGACGATCTCTATGACTGTGGTCACTCTTCGAAGTTGACAAGTTGAAAAATGAAGGAAGTCTCGCACGACAGGTTCGTGTCGTCGAATCCTCGCTTGAGGAATCCTATGAATAGCGATCCGGATCGATGCCAGCAGGAAAAAATGGTGGTCTCGGTCGACCCTCCTAGCGTATAGCCAGTAGATGGGCAGTAGACAAGTAGTGCATCGGTAGTACGTAGAAAATAAATAGGAAGCAAAGTGGGTAAAATATGCATATTATATGGTGGTATGTTGGTAATAGGGCAAAGGGCGCCCCCCAGCCTTGTCAGGCAAAACATCAAAGCGATGCAACAAAGCCAAAGCTTGTGGTTAGAACCTTTGCATCAACTTGCTTCTGGCTGCCGTGTTCCTTTCAAATCGAAGCCTGCAAATTTCAACACTGGCTTTGTGATGTGTTATGGGGCTGGTGGGTTGCCATAAGTTGTCATGCTGGACTGCTCTGTCTGGGCTACCTGGCACAATGACCGAAAGCAGGCTAAAATGCGGCACATCAGCCGCGACCCCGCTCTGTCTTCGCAGGGAATCCTGCATGATCATTGCCGCAATATCTGAGCGCAGGACATTGCGACACTGTAGGTATGTCGGCATGCCTATGGAGGAACGCATAATAGGCATTCAATGCAGACCAAGCAAATTGATTCAGCGAGCTGTTGAATCCCGGACTGGAGCTTTTGTCGGCCGCAGAGGCAGAGAGTTTGAGAACTTGCGCGCGAAACAGCTGCAGCAGTTGTGCGTACTGTAAACACTCATCCGTTGGTTTATATATATCTTGAAATTCTACAGCTGTTGGATATCGATTTCTTCGATCCGGGAGCTCTGGAATTGAAGATAAGCGTGCAGCTCTTTTTCCTTTTCTGTGCTGTGTCTGTGTTTCCTTCTCTGTCGCACGGCTGTGTTACTGGCAACGGCCTTGGCCGTGTCGGAGAAAACTCGAGGAAAGAAAGTAAGAAATTCCAAGGTTGAAGGAAAAACTAACGAGTGAATTTCAACAGGCTATTTCTGAAATTCCTTTGTTTTCTCGATGGGGATGCTGAGGCCGATGGGGGCAGCAAATGCTACAGACTGCGAACCAACCGTGTTAAATCTATTTTCGCCAATCCTATTGTAAGTGGTGATTCTTAAATAACTGTATGTTTACTATAGAGCGCAAAAAGATCTTATTTTTGAACTCTTGCAGCCGTGCCGGGTGCATCTCAGTTGGCAAACCTTCTCCTGACTTCTGCTCTTTATCTTTCTTTATCACTTTGTTTTGCCCGACAAACTTGGTCCCTGAATGATACCACTCATCAACCCTTTTGCTTGTGCCTCAATCGCAGAAATGCTTAATTATCTTAAATAAGTTTCAACTATTGCTCTGACTATGCTGTCTTATTGTTTCGCTTCTTTGGGCAGGAGTTTCAACATCATCCTCCCCGATGATCCTGAGAACATGTTGTTCTTCGTCACTTACTGTAGCTAATCACCCAAACAATAGAGTAACATACATATGTACCTTGAACATGCATCCTTGAACATTTGTTTGAATGCCCCATCCCACCGCACTTGATGCTGACATTTACAACAATCCTATCACACTTTGTAACTATGGCCATCCTGGAGTAGATAGACTACCAAATTGGACGATCCCCGATAGGTAATTGAGCTAATACTGAACATGGGGCATATCCTATCTACTTCAGGATGGTTGTATACTTGTGCAGAGGCTTTAAGCATCAAATCCTAAAGCAGCTTGTGACGAGCACCGCCCATGAAGGCCTTGACAATAAAAGTCAACAATCTTAGTCCTTGGCCCTTGCTCTGGCAAACTTTCTCTCCCAAATCTGACTTGATCGTCTGTTTGTCTCAAGATAGGGGTACCCCCAAATCGTACCATGTTACTCACTTTTAGTTCTAAACCAACCATATTTGGGGTTCCCCAGCATTTTTTCAGAAACCCCCATTTGCGCAACAGCTGGCATTTTCCTACTTCGGAACTTCAATGTCTTCTACTTCGTAGTGTCATCAACCACCATCCAAAAAGAAGAGTGATTTCCTGCTTATAAAACAAAACGATTCTACTGGGACAAACTCTTCGTAGGCCACACGCGATGTAGACGACTTTTGGGTATGAGATACGACTTAGGTCACTGACCCAGTACAGGATGGTTATGTGGTTGGGGGTAGCTATCATCAGATATTCACCAGCTGGTTGTACGCTAGTTATGACGCTTTCACCAGCAAAAAACCATTCTCAACCAACCAACCAAAGCCCCAGAGTCCCATCACAATCAAAGGATGTACCCTCAGTGGAACCCACATGACTAGCTAATAATACACCAAGATCCCTTGGTTCGTGGTTTCTTCCATCATGCTTGGCAATGATCAATCATGACGCATTGTTGACAGTGATCTACCTTGCCGCTTCTTGGATTAATACCACAAATTCTCCCATGATGATGATATGAGATTTACACATTTTACATTCTTGACCGTCTCAACAGTCACCAGCATCAACCAGCATAGAACCTACCTTGCCAACCAGGTACAACCCCCTTCCCCAAATCATCACCTGCGACAAGGTATCCACAAGTGGGGCAGCCCAACCGTCGCATCGCAACCGCTACACCAAGGCTCAAAGGGTCTCTGGGACAGCGGCGCGGCGTCGGCAGCCGCGGGCTGCAGCAGCAGCAGGCCTGAACATCAGGAGGTTTGGAAGATTTTGGTGGCTGAGTAAGCATGGGTAACCTATGATTTTTCACGGTTCTCGACAAACTTATGATATTTCAATCATAAGTAGTCTGTGTACAGTATCTATGAGTAACCGAGCAAGGAGTTTCTATGATTGAAACATCTTACAAACAACAAGAATTCATAGGTATAATGTGCCAGCATGATGATGAATTCGCGTGTACTCATCCTTTGCAAATTTGCGATCGCATATCTAGTGGTCAATGGGAGCAAACGAGCCATTGATCTGTGTGTGAGTAAATGTGTATAACAGCACACATGGGTTGTTATTGCTTATACCATCTTATACTCATCTACACCCAGGGTATAGCCGCAGCCTAGTTCTGGCAGATGCAGCTCTGTGAGTGATCAACAGGCCACCTTGTCGCAACCAAGTGTGACGACACTTGTTTCTGTTCTATGCTAAGTCATGGCCTATGTAACACAACAACATACACACTAAGTATATATGGCTGTGAGTCAAAACCCCTTACCCCTGGTTCCCTCATCATTAACCTTTGTTTCCCTTGTTATTGTTGGTCATTATCCCTCACTATTGGTTGGTTAACTGCTTGACCCATAGCCATATCATGACTATCGATCACCCCATTATGATCAGATTGAACAGTCGCCAGCTGCTATTGGGACCACCAAGGCACCACCAACTGGGTATCAGGGGACGGTCATCATCCCCTTGGTTCCTGATGATCAAGGCCTGAATGTTAGTCTTGAGCATGGCCGATAATAACCGATAAATACATCAATGGTTGTTGGTCGATTGTCCGTGGTTGACCTTTGGTGTGCATGGATGTCTGTGTCTAGATGTCTATCCAACTGACTCGGAACTTTCGGACCTGCGGCAACAAACTCCCGGAATCTGACCCCCCTCCAGGCCTGCCACCGAGCGCCGCCGGACACCTCGCCACCAGCAGCACCGGGGGTGAACGCTGAGGGCTAACCCACCAAGCATTCCCGATCTGAGATCCCTGGTTTGCATCTCATTATGACTGATATCTGGTGATTTCTCAAGCCATTACCTCAAAAATGGCGGATTTATTATACATTATTATACTATAAATATCTATAAATGGTCAATCATGGATGTCATGTTGATTCTGATCATCCACGAGGATGTCATGTTGATCAATGATTGGTGGAACCATCCCAGTGCCTGGTCCCAGCCATGCCGGCGCCAGGGCAAGCAGTGCCAGAGGCAAGGCCAACACGCGGCGCCGCGGAATCATGGGTGCTGATGGGTTGATGGCCATGACATGGCTGTGTTGGTGGTGGGACTGGAGCAAGACTTCAGAAGCATCAACATCCATGGGATTTACATCGGATTAAGACTTCAACCATCAACTATTCAGAACTTGGCTTATTGACAATCTACTCGCAGAGGCTGCAGCTTGGCGGCTTGCTACACCTCTGGCAGAACTACATCTGGTAAATCCATCTTTCCAAAATCCGAGTGCACTGCTAGAGCACGGCTTTACCGAATTACTGCAACCACGTTCGATCACCAGCTTCGAGGCATCGTGTTTCCTCAGTTCCAATGCTGACCGCGACTTCAAATCCTAGGTCTGGTAGGCTGTTGATGGCGGTTGGCTTCGCTTTGCTTGGCTTTGCTTGGCTTCGCATGTACCCGTTGGCTTCGCTACGAGCCGAAGATGGATGACCTGGCACTGGAAACAGCCCACCGAAATCGGTCCTATCTTGCCGCAGCTTTCGCAGTGGACAAGGATCTCCGCAACGTGGAAAATGGACTGGGGACGCAGACTCAGAATGACGTGCTTCGAGAACTGGAGACGGTCATTGGCTGGGGATGCTCAGCTCATGTCGACCCATTCTGACGACGAGTAGTCAGCCGTAGTCAACCACTCAACGCTTTTTCGTCTGCTTGGCGGTACGTCAGTTTGCATTCTTTTCAGGGTGCTTCATCAAATTATATGTGATTTTGGGGTGTCCGGTGCCTGAATTGTTGTGAAGCATCCGTTAGCTGCCACAAAAATCCTAGCAGTTTTGAGGGCAGGTGATTGCAGTGGAAACCCCATAAATGCACGTTGAAAAACATGGTGATGAACAGGTTCCTACGGCATCATCGTCATCTGGCCATACAACGACCATACTCCAGCGACGTTCGTCAAGTGGATAAACTTTATACCTCACCAAACTGATTCCGGCTGCGATTTGGAGCTGAAACACACACACACACACATCAAATTGGGACTTCTAGGCGTAGCAAATGAGACAGCCAAAGGTACTGAAAAGAATGACCACCGGAGTTAGATGCCAAATATAATGGCTATCCTGTTGACCTTGGTTTATGGCCACCTAATAAACTGATGGCTTATGATCATTCTGCGCGCAGCAAAGAACCACCAGGGTCTAAAACACAGAACAAAGTGGAAGTGGTCGTAAAACTGCGTGGATCGGGGGATGTCGATGCACCACCCTGTGACCATTAAAACGAACAATAGAAGATGAACTTCGCAGCATGCCGTACCAACAACGAAACGCAGCAGCCAAAGCAACAAAAAAACATCTTCACCAAATCCAGGTATGCAGGACCAGTGGCCCAATGGGTGTGGCGTTGCGTCTCTGAGCCAAGGCTTTGACAGCAAATTATGGAGGTTCGAATCCTCCCTGGTCCGTTTTGTTGCTGACGCTTGTTCTTGTTGATGTTTCTGCTGCTGTGATTTCTCTTGTTTCTATTGTTTCCATGTTTTTTTCCTCATGGTTTTTCTTGTGTCTGCTGTTTCTCTTGTTTCTATTGTTTCTGTTGCCGCTGGTGGTGTTGGTGGTGTTGGTGTTGGTGGCGGTTGTTGTTGTTGTTGTTGTTGTTGTTGTTGTTGTTGTTGTTGTTGTTGTTGATATGTTGTTGACTATTTTTGTTGGTAATTGCTCTCGATGTTCTTGATGTTGTTGATTGTTGCTGATTGTTGTCGGATGTTGGTTGTTGTTGTTGTTCTAGCAGCAGCAGCAGCAGCAGCAGCGGGGGCCGCCGAACGTGGGGAATCCTCTCAATTGCAAAATGTAAAGACGACGTATTAGGGAGTCTCCTTTCCCTTTGTCGTATACCAAAAAATGGTCGCTGCTCATGTGGTGGTTTCTGAATCCTCAGTTGTTGTTGCTGCTGCTGCTGCTGCTGCTGTTGTTGTTGTTGTTGTAGTTGTAGTTGTGGTCGTCGTCGTCGTCATCGTCATCGTCATCGTCGTTGTTGTGCTTGTTGATGTTGGTTTGCTGACTATCAAGCTCCAAACATCAAGAATAGCGCATAAGATCAGCAATATATCAACATTGCCAACGACAAAATCATTAAAAAACTGTGCCAACCCCGCCAACCATATCAACCAGAGTCATCTAATAATATCTAATACATGAACAACTATGATGATCAATCATGACATTCGATTGGTATACCGGAATACCATCGTTTGCCATGATGGATATCGGCTGCCAGGACATCTCAACTGCGACCGTTCCGAACCATCAGCTGGCCACCGTTCCGATGAAAAAACATCAAACAGGGAAGCTGATTACCGCGCTGATTACCGCATTATCCAGAACAGCTGCGCTATGGTTATGTATATAACTGGATATAATTTAATGCATTATAATGTCCTCATAGTGAGTTCATGATACTGGGTAGTGCAACAGTGATCCTCCACTTTGTACAATAAACACTGATACTGGATATCATTTAATGAACACCGGATGATAATGAAACTCAGATAACTGAGCACCGGATATCATTTCATGGTCCATCGAACTGGAAGGATCAGAGTCAGCACAATTTCAGCGGCTTGCACTGCCCATTTTTGCTGCAAAATGCCTGGCAGCCGTTGACACACAACGGGGGCGTTCTGCAATGAACACAGGGCTATTGGTCAATATCAACCAAACAATAGTGAGGGATACGAACCAAGGATGATAAGGAAACCAATGGAGAGTATAACTATTAGATGGATCACAAGGAAACCCTATGATTTCATAGGGAAACCATGGGATTTTCTATGGTTAACTATGGTTCTAGCAGAATAACAACCAGCTGCTGGATGTTTCTCATGGCAATATCTGGCACCGCATGCCCATCTTCACGAATTGAACGGCGATTCCTTAGTTGGCTATTGTCCCTTATTATTTACCATGATCAATGATCATAACCCCTAAAATTACATAAAATTACCGTAGAAAACCCTATTACAAATCCTGTCAAAACCTTAGAAAACCCTATGAAATGCTATTTATTTACTGTTGAACACCTTAGAAAACCCTATGAAAAACAACCAAACATCAACCGCTGATCTTCCAAGACATCATTTGATCCGCCCAGCCATCGCTGCAAGCCGCCGCCGCAAGCCTCGCTCCGCCCCAAAGATCCATGGCGGCTCGAACCGCTGGGCGTTGGAGACACAAGGGGCCCTGGTGCCAAGCGGCCACGAAGTAGTTCTGGTCCTGCAGTGCTTCGCTCCGCTCGTGCAACTCGGGGACCTCCAGGACAATTAGATCCCTTGGGAAATCAATCATATCCCAAAAAGCTCAAAAGCTAAGGTAGTAGCTATAATCCACCCAACTTAGTCTTAGTACTTCCCTGTTTGATGGTGTTGGAATGTGTTGGAACTTTGTTTGGGCTGAGAAATTCAGAAATGGAGGTCACCTTACACAAGAGCTTCTAGTCGTTGTTGGCTCCCTCTAAGCCATTGATATCCCAAGCATAAGATCATCGGCCATAAATGGCGTAGCCCAAAAACAAACGGCTCCAGAAATGCACAGCGCAACCAGGTGACCGCGCAGCAACACAGCAACCCAGCGGTCCTTCTGCCGCAAGCGGGCCTTAGGCAAGTTCAGATGGTCCCCAACAGCCCATTGCTTTGGATCTGGTGCTTAGGATTCAACGCTCCAAATATCTCCAGACCCCTACTCTTTATTAGGGAAATTCCATGTGTTTCAGAGTTTTCCCAGTCAAAATAGTAGGAAACACGTATGCTGCAACGGTTCCTTTCTGTCAGAGGTTGCAAATTTCCGATCCTTGGATCAACACTGCCAAGCCTACCCTGCATAAGAAGCAACTCTTAGCCGTTCATAGGCATCCCATGAGATGGCAAAAGATCAAGGATGTTTAAGGTATGAAACCGGAGTTGGCTCAGTATGCTGCATTTTATCATCCTCTCACTACAGCACCAAACCCAACAAGTACTGCTTGCGCCAAGTCAATGAACTCATGTCCTACCGAGCTATGCAGCAGTTAGGTGCATCGCCAATCGCAATCTTTCGGCAGGAAACCCAACTTTTACCATCAAGGCTGGGCTGCTTCGATCCCATCCCAGATGGGTCATGTAAAATCAATGATCTTAGCCATAGTTGAGCAATGGATACGGCAGATTGACGACCAAATGGCACATATCCACAAATCCTCTGTGAAAAATTGTTAGCATGCATCTATACTGGTTGGTGGTTGAACCACCCCTATGAAAAATATTAGTCAACCAACCATTGTTAGAAATTATTAGGGACAATAAAACATATTCAAAACCACCAACCACTATACTTCTTGGTTTTGAAGCCCACTGTTCGACTGCACCAGCTTCAATACCCATCAATGGTGGAGCTCCGATGACTAACATTCACCAATCGCTAAGCGCCAAGAACGAACCATCACTACGTACTTGGTCTTCAAATGGTGAAGCATTGGTGCCAGGGATGTTAGATCCACAAAAAAGAACGACACCTGCAATTTTAGTGGTGATTTCTCTCCAAACATGGCTTGTTCGTGAAAATCAGCCACTAACATCCACTAGCAATGATCAGCCATGATCATGAATCTAAATCAACTCATTAAATCCTTCATTCCTTGTCTATCCTATCCTTTTCTGATTCATTATTCAGAATTATTCATGATTCTCCCGGCCTTCGCCAGTATCCTTGTTGATGGTTGACCATTGTTGCTAACCATCCCCACGAACAAAATGCATCCACCATCAGGATTGTCCACCATGAACAAATGTCCATATCATTGAACATCACGAAGCACAAAAAAAGTTCAGTATCGTTGGTCAGTCCTAAATCATTACGACGAAGCCCAT
The DNA here is from genome assembly GCA_009767595.1 of Symbiodinium kawagutii. Taxonomy (NCBI): domain Eukaryota; class Dinophyceae; order Suessiales; family Symbiodiniaceae; genus Symbiodinium; species Symbiodinium kawagutii. The sequence goes on along the minus strand of VSDK01014533.1, from coordinate 62,298 downwards.
GATCATTGTGTTTTGCCCCTGTCTTCCCCTATTCTTGTCAGTCAACCCAATAACTATTGTTGATTATCATCTCCAGTCACTGCGGGTTTAGCATTTCCTCTTGTTCCTGGTTGCTGTTGATCATCATTCAACCATCAACAAGGATACTTCAATGATCATCATTCAACCATCAACCATTCAACCATTGATCATCATTCAACCATCATTAAACCTGCTCAACAATGATCATTCACCCGTCAGTACCTCGTATTTCAGCATCAAAATCGCCCAAACTGACCCACTGGATCTCACAAATTCATGACCTTTCCATCATCCACTGTTGGTCTCAGGGACAGCGGTAGTACCACCGTGAAAACCTCGTGACTTTCACCACCATTAACTGGATAACCCATCAACCAGGATGATGCCCCACTGATCACCATCCCAAGTAGACCATCCCAGATGGGTGTTTCTCAGGTCATGGGGACCCCCCAAAAAATGGGCGGTGTGTTATTGTAGATAAATGATTTGGGGGGTCCCCTATTTTGAGAAAACCTCGCCATCAGCATCCATGAACCATGGTCATTCACCATGATTCTAGTTGTTCTTGTATCAATCGATTGAATTCTATCCATTTCCCCTAGGCAACCATCCACCCCATGACACCTTCGGGGACCCCATCATTAAATATTATCAGCCATATCTATTTTCATTACTATAACCATTGTCAGCCAAAAACACCATCATTAAACATCATTAACCATCATTACTACAACATACTACAACCATTTAACCATTATCAGCCAGTAAATATGGCAGTGGGTCAAAACCCTGTACCCCTGGTTCCCCTATCATTAACCAGCACGTTTTCCCTATAGTTTTGTTGGTTATTACAGTATCTACCCTTATTGATTGCTAATATTGACCCATAACCCTATAGCTGGTATATCCCCTACTATTGTTGGTTATCATCCCATACTATTAACCATGAACCAGCTACTTAACCATTTTTGTTGAATCATAGCCATATCATTAACCATCATTAACCATTGTTATCCCAAAAAAGGGTCACCATGGGTCACCCGCTGTTGATCCCAAGGCACCGGGACCTCTTCCAAAGGTCCCACCGTCTCGCCGTCCGAGGCGATCACGCGATAGGTGCCTTGCGTCCCGCGGCGGAGCCCAGGTAGGGGCCCCGGTGTGGAGGGGTGGCCGGTAGGCACCAGCTGCCGGTTGACAGGTGGCAATATGTGGCAATCATGGGGCTGAACCATGATGTGGGTGTTTCTCAAGACAGGGGCTCCCCCAAATCAACCCATATATGAATGATTTTAGCAATAAATCATCGATTTTGGAACCCTATGACTTGAGAAACACCCAAATAATGGTGGTTGATTGATGCTGGATTGGTAGATATTGAGCTGATAGTTGTTACTATCTCAGCCAGGAACCAGGGGCGATGTTGATGGTGTACATGGTACCCCAAGATTGGTTGGCGTCGATGCTCGGCACGGCGCCCCACGAGAAAATGGTGGCTGTTGGAGAGCTACACCTCCTGATTCAGAGCTACACATGTAGGAGATCTGAATGATCAAAGAGTTACCAATATCATGTTGTCCTTTGAACTGTGAGAACCATATGCATCCCAACCTATCTTGATTTGTTCATGGTCCCAGTTCTGCGGTGAAAATCACGCGAATCCATGGGCTCTATGTTGTCCCCCTGTCCCACTTCAGGGTTGCATCGTGGGGCCTCTCAGCATTGTGGTCACGCAACTTTTTGTTGCCACAAACTCATGTGGTGACCAGCAGGTACAACCCCTGAACTCACCAGCCAAGAGCACCCCTCCATCCCTGTGTTTCCAGGACACTGAAGATGTCTTGGTAGGCTTTGACCACATCTTCCTCAGGTACCAGGAAGAACCCCGTCGCTGTTAGCCAACCCTTCCAGGGCCCTGTGCTTGGAGTCTGTGGTATTCAGGGCCTTATCTATGTATCGTCTGGGTCTGATGACGTTTCCCTGGGATGACCAATGGACTATATTGATATGGCCCCCAACCTTTGCCCTTCCAAGGGTTGCCATCGGTCCGCATGGTTTCCATTCCCGATGGGATGATAAAGGTTCCTGTCATACCAAGCATGAATTTCAAATGAAAATTCTGCCTAGTCATGCTCTCCCAACAGCTAGCTGTTGGTGATAAGCCCGCTTTGCTGCATACCATTGTAAGCATGAGACCAGTGCGGACCACAAGTAGCCTAGGGCCGAACATTTATGGGTTCCCAGTTTTAGGAAGCATCCTGACACACACTGACACAACTGTGTACGAACGCATGGCAGGGTTCACAACTTGGTGATACCGCATAAACAAGCAGTGCAAAAGCCCTATCATGAGAGACGCGCCAGGATTTCCGTTGACTAACACGGAAGGCACTGAACAAAAATATCAACCAATCCATTCATCCCAAGTACCAGTCTTCAAATCCAGTTGGGGGCACAAAGAGAAACAAAACGATTGAAGGATTCCACTGGACCAAAGCTCTCCATCTGAGCCAACTAGGGTGCAACCTCTGAGGGATACGGTACCAGGCTCGCCCCGTAAGTGAGATACGGCAGCAACCATCGGTCATCCAGTGCTCCAAGCTACACGCGCTTAAAAAAAAAACACAGACCATCAAAAAACAGCGTAGATCTATCCTCCTATTATTCTCCCATGCTGTTGTTCCCCACTAGATGGCTGATGGGTAACCCCAGCGTCAGCATGGTGCACAAGACCACAAACAACTGTCAATCTGAGTTGCTCTTTGGAGTATTCCTTGTATCTCACTACCTCACTATTGCTTGGCTCAGCATCTACTTGTCGTTAATCATCAACCAGGGTGATGCGTGATCCACAATAACGAGATCGCTCAACCTATCACTGGTGCTCATGGCTACCCTGCTGAAAGTTTGGCACCCATGCTGATGTATACCATTACCACACCAAACACTAAAAGACAATGGACTGGCACGGTAATTATTGTTGGCCATGAGTGCACATCGGTAACCAGTATCGGAAACTGTTACTCATCTGCTGATGATTGGTTACGTATGTGGCTACATGTTAATAGACATTGTTGACCTTTAACCATCTGAAGTCAAGCATAGATGGTTCTTAGCATTGACGGAAAATTGTGCCTACACACGAATGACACTAATCATTTGTTACATCTTGACTTTGACGAATCTATTACCACACATAACAACTAATTGTTCAGCATGTTTGACCATACCAAACTCATGTATAACCAATATGCATAATCACAATAACAATAACATAATAAGTAACACTAACATAATGAAGAATAATAACATATCAATAAATAACACGACAATCAACCAAAAAAATATATATAGATGGATAAATCATGCGTATAACAACAACCCATCTCCACAGGCCGCCATTGAAATTCCCATCGTCGCCAGGCATCACTGGACACTTTCTCCAGCTGCCCGATGCGCGCGGCGTAGGTCATGACGAAGACCACGCAGATTCGGCCCTGAGGCGAGGTGCGACGGCGGTGCCATGGGATTTGCCTTCAAACTAACCTGGCTAGCTAGATTTTGACCATATTTCAGAGTGAAACCGGACAAAAACACTAGTGAAACCCTAGTTTTACTAACCTGGCAATAGATTTTGACCATATTTTAGAGTGAAAGCCTAGGGAAACAGTAGTAAAGCAATGGAAAATCCACCGTTTATTGATGTTTCACTATACAACATGGTCAAAATTCATTGCCAGGTTTGTTTCCCGGAGGGTAGTGCCATGGGGGAGGCATGTAATAGGGATTGAACAAATTCAATGCTTGAACCAGAACGTAAATACTATCAATAAAAATTTAAACTCAGGGTCATATCAATATACACCGAACGTCATTATATATATTTATATATATAACAATCACGCTTAAAATGCTTAACTATCATTTTTTCGAAGTTAAGGACCCAGTTGCCACTTGGGAAAGGCGTCGTCTTTGCGAGCTCTCTGCCCTTCTGGGGCAGGTCAGCTTGACAAGCATGGAAGGTGGAGGTTCGAGTCCTCCCTGGGTCGCTTTTTCTTTCATCTAATCATTGAGTTATGTTGCTTCAATCATAACTCGTGAATCACAGATGTAAAATCATGACTGCAAATCATAGGGCTCGTTACAAATCATGAATCATCGGTTATTATTGCCTAAGGATGACCATTCTGAATCATGAATGGCTCAAATCATCATGAATGATGAATAACATATCATTGGCCATTCTAAAACTATCATTAAAAGGGATTAGGGCATATTCACTAAATCTATGCTCAACCATATTCATCCATCTTCTGGGATTGATGAATTGTGAAATGGATTGGCCATACTCTGGGATTAAGTATGGCTAATAGCGGCCAAATGTGGCCAATTAAGCTGGTTAGACAAGTCTGTGAGAAATCCTGTTACAGAATGTGCTTGAACAACAGCCGGGAGCTGCTGAACAGTCTTGTACACATTCCAGCTGCGCTGGTTGGGGGTTTCAACCCCTATGAAAAATATGCTTGTCAACCAACCATTTGTCATGTAATAACTACTACCACGTTTGAAACAACAAACAGCAATCTGTCCGGCCGAACTAGCTCCAGCGGGCCTGGAAAATAGGTTTCTCCCTCAAACATGATCATGGCATCGGTTCAAAGATGATGTCTGGCCAAGCTTTATCACACCCTGAATCCCAATCAAGTGGGCATGTGCCAAAAATAGTTCCCCCCAAACCCAGAGTTTCCTACAAGGTGGGCCCCCAACCACTGAACTAAGTTGGGTTAGTTCGCCCCTATAACTGGTAGAAATCACCCTAGTTAGATGAGTTATAAACCAACTAACCTAAGTGGACCTGACTAACAGGTGACCTTTATGTTGGCTATATGGCTATATGTTTTACGAATTGGCTGGTTGGGGGCCCATTGGTTACCCCTCATGGCTTGGCACACGCCGCCTTGGAACTCACTATGCCGATCTCGAGGCCTGACTCAAGGCTTCCTTGGCACCCCGCAAGACGTTCAACTCGCTGCCTGGGAAGCGGGGGTGGTTGGACATGGTATGTCTTGCCAGGTGAATGATAGGTGAACGTTAATTGTCCTTAACTGAGGATTGATGGTATAACTGAATTTTGCTTCAGTTCATGAGGATTGATGGCTGATTGGCTACGTTCTATCGACAGGTAGAAGTAGCCCTTAACTGGCCCTCAGGATTGATGGCTGATGGTGGTGAATGATAGGTGACACGTCACTTAGATTTGAAAGAAGAGGGTTCTGTTATTCTACCCCCAAGTGCTGGGAGGTTCCACTAAACCATCTAAACCTGCAGGTGCCGTCCCAGGTCGTGACCATCCATGGGGTAACCACCAGTGGCACGAGGGCGCTGGCACCTCAAGGTCATTAGTGCTTTGCAAGGCCCGTTTATAAGGTCATTAGTGCTAAACATGGTTCATGTTTACATCCCAGTTCCAACCCCTACAGTAGTTGTACCATGCTATACTGGATATACATGGATATACTAACCATATCTATCCGTCATGGCTCGTACGGTTGCAGGTTGGCCATCTCGTTTTACCCTATGGGAGATGCTGCACATCCCAAGGTGCGAAAACCCCGCTGCTGCTGCCGCCGGCGTTGGCGCGCCTTGCACGTGGATCTTCAGTACATCCACCGGTGGCACGTCGCCCAGCAACAAATGATCCAGGGTTTCCATCCAGACCTAGCAGGGTCACGTACCAAACAACAAGGCAAGCAGGTTGGTCAGGTAGGCCCTGGGAGGACAAGCAACCGGCCATCATCAGACACAACATGGTACAACCATCAGTTTAGATATAACAAAAGTTGGTCAGATTTAACCTCGTTGGCTGCAGTTGAACAAAGGATCCGCTGCTTTTTTTCAACGAATCACTCAGCAGCATGGAAGGCACGAGCATGAGCGAGCCATCAGCCCTCAAAGTCGCTATAGTTTGCCCATGAATGCCTCATAAATATCATAAATAGCAATTCAATGCCAGTAATAGCAATTCGATGCCAGTAGACGCTCCATCCCCATCCCATCCTTGGTACCCAACCCATCCCCTCAACAGTGCCTGCTGGACCTCGAAGCAAGCAGGGACCAGGTGTTACCATGGGTTTTGAATGTGAAGTCATGGCTGATAACCAGCTTGATATCAAAGCTGGGTAGAAGTGAATGGCAATGGCTGTTCAATGGTCACAAATGTTTATTTTATGTTTATTTGATGTTTGGTACAGTAAAGAGTTGGCAATGCCGATGCACCACTGCTAATGGACACTATCAACTGCACCCACGTTCATGACGGAAAGAACCACTTGAAAACTGCTAAGCTTGAACTCAATATGACCTGGTGAGCAATGCTTTTTCAAGTAGTAAGCAGTAGCACTTGGTCCATTTATGTCCATTTGATATTCCAACGACCTGCAGACATCATACCTTGGGAGTGATTCGGATGATCGACCCTCATTTATTCACATCCGACCTCAGTGACATCGGTTCATGTTGCAATTCAACCACTGGTTTGCTCATCATTGCCAGCCTATCACGAAGACCAATTGGTGATACCCATTCCACCTGGCTGAGACTTTGATCCAATTAAGTAACAAAGAATCACCCAACAAGCCAATTAACAAAGTGACTGACATTGATTCTGCTTAACATGGACTATATGACTCATTCACTAACCAAACACCGTGCAGAAACAGATCCTCCACACTTTCTTCAACTTTTCTCCCAGTTTCTTCGGACCCCCAGCGTGTTTCTTCAGCCCTGGAACGCCGTGCCGCCGCCCCTGCCTCGCAGTCACCCTGAAAGCCATGGCAGCCCACGAACGAGGCTTCGGCAGAGGAGCCGCGGCGCAGATTGATCTGAGTGTAACCCACCTCAGCCGAGAGTTGTAAAATGGTCGTTGGTTAATGGTTTATGGCTATGGTTATAGTGAGCTATGAGTGGTTATTGGTTGAAATTTGTGAATCTTTATAGCTAATGGTTGACCTCAGCTCATTATGTTAATGGTTGCTGGCTGCTGTTCAATGGTTATAGCAGTTATTGCTAATGGTTACTAGTGGCGATTGGTGATAACAATCAAGTGTTCATCGGCTCCTTAAATATTCTTCATGGATTATTGTACGGTTACCATCAACAGTCATAATTACGTTTTATGACAATGAGGTTTTGACGGCTGCCAGATGGTTTATGAATTTTATGGGTGTTTATCAATGCTTCATGTAGTAGCCAGGCTGCACTCATCAAACACGAAACAAATTAGCCAAGCTACAATCATTATCGATCGACAAGATCAGCATAAATCAGGCAGGTCACCCTCATGACATCAACGCTAGCTACACAGTTAGAATCAATCAATTAAGCACATTGGCTGGGTGTAACGAAGTGAGTAGATCACCTGGTTGGCTAGTAGGCCAACTCTGTACAGCAACAATCCATGCAACTCATATGGAGGTATATCAAAGCCCATATCCCAACCGCATACCCGGGGCAAACATCCAAAAAACAGAGCCGTGGGGATGCTCAGTCACCAGCACTCATTGCCGATCCTTTCGATAATGAGCCATTTGGGGGGCGTATCCAACACGAGTGCACCAACAATACCAGCTGAATCCAGCTGCTCTCACCCACTAGTAACCCATTACTCTCGCGCATCAGACCACTGCACGAAGTACACCTCGTGATTCGGGGAATGATCCACAAATGATCATGAGTCATCCACAAATCATCATTCACCCGGACATCATCGATAAAAATGATAAGCAATCATAACTATTCCCTGGACATCATCATCATCATCATCATCATCATCATCATCATCATCATCATCGCCATCAGCGCCATCGCCATCGCCATCGCCACCACCACCACCACCACCATCAGCATCATCATCATCATCATCATCATCATCATCATCATCATCATC
>VSDK01014533.1:37111-52111 GCA_009767595.1 Symbiodinium kawagutii | reverse complement strand
TTTGGCCACTCCAAACCTGGATTGCCAATCATCCACGACCAATGCGTGGATTAGACAAGGCTTCAAAACCATGTGGGGCAATATCTGTGTCTACAAATCCTGAAGGCAGGAGTGTGATTCAAATTGATGTTTGGTGAGGTATAGTCACTAGCAGAGTGGACATAGGGCAAAAATGCTACTCCTGCCTGATCAGTTAGGACCGTAAGGATCCGTGATGTCATGTTTGGGGTACCTTAAGCCTATGGTGTCGCACGTCGAACTATGCAGGCGTTGATTTGTTTCCACTCCACGACTCTTCCGCTGGTAACGTTGCAAATTGAGACGACAAATATAGAAATGACTGCATTGTAAATATATTCAAAATTCCATGATCATCAAGCCATCAAACCTGTCATGTTCTTTCAATCCGCAGCAATGTCTGTTTGAGATCAACGAACCCTTTCGACAGAAAACACCACCACCACCACCACCACCCCGAAACACCAGGCCGCAACCAGGCCGCTGCAGCGTTGCCAGAGACCACCGAATCTGCGATGGGTTCGAACAACGAAAGCTCCACGTCCACCAACGGCGACCTCGCGAACTTCGCATCTGCAACTGGAAAGGTGAGATTGTGACTGGTTGGTGGTTGAACCACCCCTATGAAAAATATGCTTGTCAACCAACTACTTGTTAACAACTACTAGGGAAAATAAAACATGTTTAAAACCACCAGCCAGATGAGTAATCACTTACTTTAAAAATATGTTAAGGTTAACATAACTCCTTGAACTGAAATGATGAAAGGACGATTCCATTTCCAAGGCTGTAAATGCAGTGTCCAAGGCCAATTTTCACTGTGGCTTATCGGATCTGTATGAAGCACCATCTTGAGCAGGCCACTTCTTATTCACCCTTCTTAAAAGTCCTTCTAAAACAACCCTGTCAGATCCTGGCAGATCCCTTGGATTCTTAGGAAATTCCTTCGCACCTTTCCTCGATCGATCTCAAGATTTTGGATTTCTTCGCATCGTACAGGTTCCTTGCTACATAAATATCGGCACTCCAAACGTTCTGTAACTCTTGGCTCTGCGAAGGTTGCAGTGGCCCCGGTGACGTCAGGTGCTTTCAACATCTTCACTTTGGCAATGGGCAGTCGATGGGGTCCATAGTTTCGCGAAAGAAGTTGGTACATTTGTTACCTTTATCCTCGAAACATGTTCCTTCAATGCACCCATTGAGTAATCCCAAGTACAATGCAGAAACCTACCCAACGGTCCTTAAACATGGTCATAACATGTCACGGCTACGCGAATCCAAAAAGTACAGTCATGATCAGACTGGTCATGGTTCGACACTGAATCGAGTTTCATGTCCAAAGTCTTCAGCTGGGATGCGGTTGCGCGCTCTGCGGACCCCAGGCAGAAACACAATGAAGAGCAAAGAGACCTGGAAGGCACTCTGGCGGTCACCCAGAACAACGCACGTCCTGCGATGCCCTTGAAACCGCTCGAACATGGGCATTCACGGAGAACTTCGCAAACTTGGAGGTACCCCATGGCTTTGCCTTGATGAAACCTGGGTCAAAGGACTTGGCCAGCTTGTTCACTATTGTTCTCCACTATTAATCACTATTCTTCATATTTTCCCACCATTGATCATTGCCAAGATGCTGCAATCTCCCATGTTGGCGCCAACCTCCCAAGCGCGCACGAAAGGCAAGGGTTGCCTGCAAGCGAAGCGCTGGTGTGGAGCACCATTTTTTCAGTTTCCAAGGACCACCCAGGGTGGGGCACCCCAGCTCTAAGTTGGTATGCCATCTGAGTCTAGCTGCTAGCTATATCTACCCAACTAGTCATGGCTATTAACCAAACTAGTTACATATACCTATTAACAGTCAACTGCCAACTAGTTAATCTACCACAACTGGCAGTTACCACTAGTTATAGACCAACTTAGTTAACCAGGGGAGTCCACTTTGTATTGCTGCATGGCTCCTGGTGCTCAATAGCGGTCTACTCCGCGTCGGTCAATGATCGTTACTAATGATAAACAATGGTTGAATATGGTTGATACAGTTTAACAATGATAATTCTTGAGCACAGGGTACCATCAGCAACAACAAGCAAGATAACCAATCTCATAGCCGCCTGAGAATTGATTCTGCCATGATTCTGCTGCTCGGTAGGGGTTCCAGTGAGCCAACAACTGAGAAATCGCCGAGTAGAACCATTCTTGACTTAGTGCTTCTGGGTGGTAATGAGTTCCAAGATGCTGATTCTGGTTTGATCTACAGACTCTGACTGTTGTACTGTAATTGACTGCTGAGCGAGAAGGTTTCGCAACTACACTCACGACACGTTTGAATGTCGTGGTAAGAATCCACAAGGATCGACCGCAATATGGGATGGCCAAATTGGGCATCAAAGCATATCAATGCACACCTTCTTGAACTTGCTGGCTGATTCGAGTACTCCGAAACATGTTACAATTAAACACAATGTATGCTTGTATACACACTGTCTATCCATAAAATTCCATAAACACCTAGACATAGCGCATGAGTAAACTGCGCAAAAACTGCACGTCTTGACATCTTCGGATATGGTTGATCTATTTGTGCATGTTGACTTGCCCAAGAACCGTGGGCACGGTGGTCTCTGACTGCGCGACAAGGTGCATAGGCGCAGTGCCGGTCAACTCTGCAGAGATTCGTTGCTGCGCGATTTTCGCAAACCTGAGAGGCCAGGAGGATTAACGGAAATATGTATTACTCTCTTAATATGCATGTTAACCGAAATATGAATAAACAATACTGTTAATAGAAAAGTGAGGGTTCTTTCAAAGTATGCATCACTATTGACAGTATTGTTGTTTATTATCATGTTAGCCTTTATTGAGAGTATTTGTGAAATTAATAAGGTTTGCTAAGACAGTGATGGTCAATAAAACATGAGAAAAGGAAAACACAAAGGAAGCAATTAACTACCACGATATACCAACAGCAGTATGGACAAAGCCAATCAACGTGAGGGACATGAGCAACAACAATAGGGAGGCAACGTGAGGCAACCCACTGACGGAAAATATTTGTGTATATATATGCATATCTTATATATAATATGTATAGCTATATATCATTTAGATGCATTGCAAAACATTGACAAAAAACACCTAATTATGCGTACACAAACTCATATGCACAGCCGGATCAGCCATGAACACCCAAACGTAGCTACATCCAATCATGTGATCTGTGGCCCATGTTTCCTGCAGTATGCTGAATATTCAAAAGTGTGAACACGTATAATCACGTTCGTATTCGTATGTACAAATATACCTAGCTGGTACTTACAAACAAACGGTCAACACATACGCTGCGTCCATTACGGGCATGTGCCAAAATAGGGCGGTGGCTAATCACCCACCTCAAAATGATCATTTTACTCGGAAACCATGGGTTTTGGAGGTGCCACGACCATGGCTTGGCACGACAACCGACACCGTCCAAGCGACAGTGACATGAACATCGGCTCCGAGCAGAATGGCATCCGTGTGGCCCGGTTGGCGTTGCCTTGGCGGTCTGCTGGGCGTCACCGATCCTTCAATAGGTTGCCAAGGGAGGGGGGGCGTTGCCTTCACCCCAACATGAACATCAAGCGATTGCTGGGGAATGACATACATATATGGCATTGGGGGGGTGCTCCACCAAGAAGTACAAGAAGAATGGCAGGAAACAAGCATAAATGATGGTACATCAATGAAAATCAACCATTTTTCTGAAACAAATCGCTGCAACCAAATCCTATGAGAACAACCAGCACAACAACCACACGTCTCTAAGTCGTGAAATCATAAACAATCCTCACAAGACATGCTCACCAAGACCGCAATATAGTTCATGATCAACCGTCGCACGACGTGGGATTTTCCAACGACCAACCACCGTGGGGCACCGCTTGGAGATTTGATTCTGGGTGTTTCTCAAGTCAGCTTGGGTATGTAATAAACATCATCATAGTTGATGACAGAACCAACCATAACTTGGGGGTTCGCAGTTCCTGGCTTGAAAATCCACCATCAATAGTTGATATATCCCTTAAAAAATGTTGGCAAACTCATCCATTTTTGGTTGTCATAATCCGCAAAAAATGGCATATCATGGCTATAACCGCTACCCAAATCTTTCGGAGGCTGGCACTTGAGCGCCCACCATGACCACCTTATGACCCATGCCATCGCTGAGAAGCTCAAGCCGTCGTCCATGGGCATCGGATGCAGCTCCAGTGTGGGGATCAGCCCCCAGCGCCGGGGGCCTGGAGGTACACCAAGGGCGACCAACCAAGCCACTAAGGGAATCAGTTGGAACCCGTTAAGGAACCCCAACCAACCAAGCCACCAAGCCACCAACACGCATGGAACCAAGCATGGAACCAGTTGGAACCAACCAGTTGATGATGCTTGGGATAGATTTCTAGTTGGTAAAGGATCTTTCATGGTTGATGGTTCATGATCGTTGAGAACGGTTTTCATGGATATTCATGGATGATTGATGCTTTATGATGCCAGCATCAATGGCTGAAGAGGCAGCACGAAGGAAGAGAGATCACCAACTTTCACCAACGAAAGTTAAGCCGTTAAAAAACACCAAAACATCTCACTGTAGCCATCAACCATCATTTAAGTGTTTATTTAGCCATCATTTGACCATCATTTGGCTGTGGGTCAAAACCCCATACCCCTGGTTCCCCATCATTAACCATTGTTTTCCCTATAAAGTGGTTGGTTATTATCCCCCATTATTGATGGTTAATATTGACCCATAGCCATTTAGCCATCATTTAATTCATTCCTGGTTGCATCCTGCCACCTACCAACTAATCCCCCCTGCCAGGTTTATCAGGCGACGGCGCGGCCATGCCTCGCCAAGTATGCGGTGAAGCTCGGTGGAAGAACGGGGGATATAGGTCCAACGCCGCCTTAGACGCAAGCGCCGAGGATTTGAATCCTTGGCTGCGTTGGTGGTTCTAGAGATTGTGGTTGCGCAGCCTGTTCTTGTTCAGACGATTGTTCGTATTGTTGAACCCGTTGCTGTTTGCTTGATTGATTGCCACCCTGTCTGTTTATTCCTGGTTGTGTGCTCCGGCTTCACCTTACCACTCGGAAACGACAACAACAACAACAACAACAACAACAACAACAACGCGGGTAGTCCCATAATGTCTAATTATCAATTTACTTTTGACTTTTGACACATAAATTTCACAGTTTCCTTCGATGCATGTCTCTTTGCAGTTCTGGATGAGAAAAACGATGCATGTTCTGAGTATCCCTTGCTGTCTCCCTTTTTCTTCTGGTTGGTGGTTTCAGCCCGTATCAAACATATTCGTCAACCAACCATTGTTAATACTCACTAAGGAAAATGAAAAAGTTCCAAACTTCAAACTACCAACTAGAAATAGATCCCTTCACTCCTGTGGCTGCGGGTCAGAACGCTTTCTACCTCTGGCTGTTCACAACCCAAAAATGAACAGATTAGTCTAGCTTTTCCTACGATGTTCACCTACCCATGTTTGCATATATTTGGCTCTGATCCAAACGTGTGATCCATCACCCTGCCTCCATTCCAAACCATACTCTTTTGGTGGCACGTGATCGTCAAAAAGAAAGACGACACGGGGACAAAGCCCTGGAAATGCCCCAAGCTCCGAACGGAACATTTGAACATTGCTGATTGGTACAACAACAACAACAACAACAACAACAACGACAACAACAACAGCAACAGCACCAGCACCAGCACCAGCACCAGCACCAGCAGCAGCAGCAACAACAACAGCAACAACAACAACAACAACAACAACAACAACACAAACACCAACAACAACAACAACAACAACAACAACAACAACAACAACAACAACAACAACAACAACAACAACAACAACAACAACAACAACAACAACAACAGCACCAGCACCAGCACCAGCACCAGCACCAGTCCCAGCGCCGCGCCGGCACCGGCACCGGCACCAGCACCAGCAGCAGCAGCAACAACAACAGCAACAACAACAACAACAACAACAACAACAACAACCACAACAACAACAACAACAACAACAACGACAACAACGACAACGACAACGACAACGACAACAACACCAACAGCAACAGCAACAGCAACAGCAACAACAACAACAACAGCAACAGCAACAACAGGTGCAGCTTCCCCATGCGAGGCCCGTCAAGTTGTGGGTACAATGGTATGACCTTCCATGGATTATTCACAGGTGGCTGTGTCACATCGACCTTATTGAAGGAATGCTCACCTTTGTATACTTTTGCCGTAGATTCCCCAGCGGCTGAGCCGGTACAACAACATACAACGACCGCTGCAAATCCACGAACTCAACGGGGAGCAAGTCGATGACCATCGATGGTCCAGCTGCTTGGTGTCTCGCTCTATGATTGGTGACTGCTGGTGATGACCTCCCGGCACAAGCCATTCATAGCATTTCATAAGCATCAAGTTGCAGCTTTGAAAAAACTGATCCAGGTAACGTATTTAATCCATGTAATCTAGTAGGATTCCATGTAATCCAGTTTCATGATTAAGCATTTCAATGGTAGGAATCCAGGTTGTAATCCAGACCATCCAAGTCGACCTGGACCCAACTGAATCCAGTGACGTTCACATTCACGTGGACCACAGGATACAAGTGCAGCGCCTGCGGCTTTGCTCCACCAGCATTGGACGACAGCTCAGCCGGTGACATCCCCAAAACATCAGCAAGACTTGCTTCACTGGGTTGGTCAATGGAAAAATCTACAGGAAACTTGTTTAAAACCACCTCTACTCTACGGGTTGCCTGTAGATTTTCCCATCAACCATGTGTGGGAACATAGTGCAAATCAGGAAATCACCAAGTTTTCAGTTCCACTTCCAGGTGAAATCCCTTGGTCACCTGGGTGGCCATGTTGGGAAGCGGGCCTGCAGCAGGTGCAGCAGGAACGGCGGAGGTATCAACAGATCGCGCAGAGGCGTTCCGCCTTGGCAGCGGAAGATTTGAAGTTGAACGATCCTTGAGTTGGTTACACTCAATGATAGTGGACTATATTCTATAATGGACTTGATATGGTCTTCATATGATATCTTGACATAAGTTAAACTAACCTGGCAATGGATTTTGACCATTTTCTATAGTGAAACCATATTTCATGGTGAAACCTGTTAGTTTACCCGAGGGTATACTTGTTAGTCAAGCATCACTGTCAAGGATTAGGTTTTTTTTATGCATAAGTATATCGTTTTAAGTCAAACAATTTTGAAATGGCTTCTGACAAGACCCATACGGGTGATTTCTCAAGGTAAGGAACCCCCCAAATGGGTTCCATAAACAATTATTGACATGGGATGATTTGGAGGTACCCCTATTTTGCAACATAGGGTTCCCCCAAATTAATTATTAGTCATTTATAGTACGAAACCAACAATTTCGCCTTTTCTTGAAATTTTCATAGAGTTATTTCTCTCTAAACCCATCTAACAGCAACTGCTTTGCTGGCTGCGAACATCGATTTTCCAGCAAAGTGGAGGTCGAGTGTATGGGGGTCTGCATTGCCGTGTGATTGACCTAAAAACACAAAGAAACCCATGCTGTGTATGTCCAAAAATCATGGGTACTCCAGCCCAGCATCATCATCGTCATCATATCATCATCATCATCATCATCATCATCATCATCATCATCATCATCATCATCATCATCATCAATATCAATAGGGAAACCATCAATTTGGCGAGTATGCACTGTGTGGACAAACCCATGCGAAACCATTTCGTGTACCTGGGGTGGACAACAAAAAACACATTTTTTGGGAATGGCTGAAGCGATTATCATTGCCCAAATTGTCTGTTCTTGGAAACTGTTTGTCTAAGAATGGTGTACCCCTATGGCTGGTCGGTTACTACGGGGATACCACCATTTGTGGATAAATCCATAAGCTGTAAGCGTTGATGATTGATGATTGTTCTTTCTTGTCTCCCTTGTGAACCATCATTCATCACTGTCCACTATTAAACACATTGAATACCATTGCGAAGCAATATAAACCAGTGACTGTTGGTTCTCCAATGCAACTACTGTATTGGCCACTCTCAACCACCGTTTACCATCCAAGAACTATGATAATGTAAGCAAGTATTAGGCACTATAATCTATCCCAATCCTTCCTCGTCCAGGGAAGCCCTGGCGGCCCTAGCTGGTTACCTATAAGTGGAAGTGTAACCGTCATTTTCAACCACCATGAATATCAACAGCATGAAATTCACCACCACAACATTTCACCACCATGAACTTCGTGGAAGTCTCATGGTGTTATCACCTGTGGTTATCATGAAACCACCAGATTAACCACCACGTCACGTGCTACGTAACGAAACCGCACCTGTGGAAGTCTCACCAGGTGGCACCAGCACGTGGCACCGGGGCCGCGCCTCGGAGCAACTGAGGCTTCAGCGTGCCTTCGCCCATACGGAGCAACTGCACCATCTCCCTCTCCTGGAGGCCACCAAGTCACCCCTGGTCCTTGGCCCAAAGAAAAATGTGAGTCAAAGTGTGAGTTTTATATGGGTCAAATGAGTTTATATGTGATTTTATATGAATTTATGAGTTTATATGAGATGCTTAATGTTTGATGATGACTAAAAATGGTAAAGAGAACTCAAGAACTTTCAGAAAATGATGATTTTTTCCAACTACCAACTTAGTCATCTTATTCTCAAGACCAGTCGTGGATGATTTGGGGGTACCATCTCATCATCAAGACCCATCTTTGTCCCCACTGAATCATCACTACAGCTGGCGACCATTGCTTGACACTGGTGGCTGGTTCACCTCACCACGGCGCATGGCACCCGTCCCCAGCGCCTCCACCCAGGGCTGGCGCCAGCGTTCCAGCAGCGCGTTGTAGGCGGCGGACCAGCGCACGACCACGGAGGCCAACTGCAACCGGGGACGACTCGGAGCGATCAACCGCCATGATGGCCATGAGCAGAAGTGTCGCTATAGTGTCTTCCAAACACTCCACCCCGCATCGTATTTTGTTTCATCAAGAGCCAGACCTAGATTCCACTCATTTGCCACAGAATTCGAATGGTTCAGGGAGATTTAGATGACTTAGATGACTACAGTTCCCCACTAGTGGCTATCTGCACAAGTGGTTGTTCCGATAATGAGTATATGCCCTCTCTGCAACATTGATGCGGGGCAACTCCAAGAACAGCTTGTCAATTCAGGAACGGCACTGTTGGATTTGGGGCTTGTAATTTTCCAGAAGCAATTCAGCAGTAAACCTCGGGTAACCTACCAAACCAACCAAGCAAGAGCAGTTCATCAGTAGCTGTTGGCTAAACCATTGACCGAATCATGCTGCCCTCATGCTGTGGCTTTGACTGGTACACCCAGCTAGTGCCAAACTGCTGTAGCGCACCTCTTGGTTGATCGACTTTGGATCATCATACATGCTGTAGACCAAGTCCTAGCAGGTTGTCACCGGGCGATCTGCAGAGTTGACCCCCAATTTTTTGGCACTGGCGCGCCAGCAACGAACTCAGGGAAGGACAGGGGAAAAATATCAACATCACAAGGGAACGCAAATAGATAGGAAGAATCACAAAGAGTTGAAGATTGTCTGTCCATCAACATCGCACAAAGATTGAACCCCCTGGGGACTCATCATTTCATATCGATTGCGAAGCTTCCAATCGATTGCGAAGCTTGAAGCGTCGTCTCGATCTGATCTTGGCGGACTCAAACACTGAGAGATCCAAGGAAAATTACTTATTCACAATGATACTCATGGAAAAACTTGCAAAAACAACAACAAGAACCAAGAGACAAGAATTGCAAACACGTAGGTTGATGTTTGTTGATCATATTCATTGCTTGGAGATTCGCAACTGGTCGATTTGGTGGAGGGTAGTAAGGCTCATCCGTCTGAGAACCCCCCAGCATCTGCTCCTGTCGAACTCTGATATTTGCAGCCAAAGGTAAGGCCTCCATCAAAACGCGCCACAAAAACAAGTGCCATCAGAAAGGTCTAGACGGCAACCATTGGTAACACACCACTCTCACCATTGAGTGTTCTCTGGTCATTCACTTCGGTGCTCGTCCAAAGGGGCTTTGCCAAGCATGTATGAAGTGGTCAACTGTGGCTATTACAGACTCCAAACCTCCCAAAGTGTTGATGTTGCCAACACATTGATGTAGGGAGCCTGTCTTGTTCCTGTGTGATGCATCACAATGGCAACACTCCAAACGCTGCTGATGATCATCCCACTTAGTGACTGGATGTAAGTAGTTAGTAACCAGTATGGTTAGCTGGCTGTGGGTCAAAACCCTGTACCCCTGGTTCCCCTACTATTAACCATTGTTTTCCCTATAGAGTGGTTGGTTAGTATCCCCCATTATTGCTGGTTAATATTGACCCATAGCCAGTTCACCGTTGCTGATTGACCACGTGAATGTATCACCATCAACGATTGCATCGGTCAGACCTCCTGCCGGGGCTCTTCCCCCAGCCTCCAACTGCTGCATGAACAAGAACTCCCCGCTACCAGGAACCGGATCTGGCATCCAACCGCCTGCGATGGGATGCGGTGGTGGCGTAGGTGTCATCATCCCGGAAAGTACAGCTCCAAGTGGCATGGAACAACACAGGTTTCAACTGCAAAACATGAGACGTGTGGCATAGAGAGGTGAAATTGGAGTTGAATGGTTGAATTTTGTTAACCAACCATGGGGAGGAAATATAGAGGTATGTGAGCAAAAATGATTGGTGATGTTGGCCACACGTCTAGTAATGTACTGCACCGTGCCAACAAACAGAACACATAATATACTTCCAACCAGGATCTTAGGGTTGTGGATTGTGTTCAGTTGCTAATTCTCGGCCATAAACAATCATTGTCCATGCCATTGATCACAATTGACAATCAACCAACTATCAAAAATCCTTGTTGACCGTTGTTCACCACTATCAATCCGTATAAACTCCTTCTCAGCCAACTTATCTGCCATTCTTAGCCATCGGCAACCACAAACAACCACTACTAACATTGGTTGACCAGTGGTCATTGGGAGCCCCATCATTCGCCACACCCCCGACAGGCGCCATGCGGGTGGAACCTGCGATCTTCTCGATGCGTGGGGAGGTGCGGAGGAAAAGGAGAATGGCACCGAAATGCCAACCACTCAGTAGGATCCTAAGAGCTGTTGGGTTGAACCTGGGAGGTGGGTTGGATGAGGTTGGTTGAGGTTGGGTCCAGGTGAGTGATTGGGGTTGGTGAAGGTTGGTGAAGGTTGGTGAAGGTTGGTGAAGGTGGGTTGGTTCAGAGTGGCAATGGAAGCAAATGGAAGCAATAACAGCAAGAAACACTGATGGTAGTAACAGTCCCCAGCAAGTCACTCCGTGTGTCTGCACATACATGTCCAATATCAAAGCAGAAGTCACCCTCCGGCAATCAGACTTCATCAAAGTACTGTTTTTTCAGTATTGAAAACACCAATGAATCGCAGTTTATCATTTGCCCATCAACAACAACCAATATTCTGCTTGATAAATCCCTTGTCAAGCACTGTTCACCGTCATGAACATTGGTCAAATGAAGCATCCTCAACCTCTACAAATCCATTCTAGCCATCATTGGCCATTTGTCCAATGACTATTTAGTATGCAGCTAGTCATTCTTGACCAACAATCAACCATTAATTGGCTAACTATGCTTAGTAAATTGGCCAACATTTAGCTAACTGTGCTAAGTATATCCTAGTATATCTTAGATTACATGGTGGTTTCTGCAAATAGGGGTACCCCAAAACTCCCCAAAATGCTTGGTTTATTGCTTCAAGTGGGTAAAGGATGACCTGGGGGGTCCCCTTTAGGAAACTCACCTGTGCTTCGTGATTCTTAGCCAAGCTGTTTGGGGGGTCCACACCATGCGCAGTTGGTCAACAACGCCAAGGGTCTCATCCATCGAGATGGGGCTCCTGACAGCGGCAAAAAGTGGTTGGCAACACATGGAGACTTGTCCAAAGACAATGGGTTCTCAAGTCATAGGCGTACCAAAAATTGGTTGGTCTATAGTGGCCACTATGGTTCATAGAGGGCAATAAGTTCACCAACAAGAAGGGTTGGACAACGACGAGTTGGCCTATTACTGTAAATTGGTGTTTGTTTGAATGAGTGGCCCGCAAGCTACGGTTGGAGAAATTGGTGTTTCTTGAAATGGGGCGCCCCACGCCATGGTTGCTTTATTGCTATAAATGCTCAATAAACTGAATGATTTTGGGGTTGCCTTCATTGTGAGAAACCATCATATGGAGTCCATAACAGGTGCCTGACTCCATTTCGGGGCCCACAATGGCAGGTTGGAGGAACACATCTTGATACTGGTACAAGGTGGGCCCCCAATGCTTAGAAGTTAGCTTCAACCCCCCTATGAGCAGTAGTTGAGTCAGCACTTCTAATCCCCTACAAGCAGCAAGTAACCCCGGCAAAATGAGTCTTACAGTACAGCAACTGATAGCAGGTTAATAGTGATGAGTCACTGCCAAAAAGACAATCGCTGCGACGGTTTGGTTGCCAGGTTGAATTTCCACAAGGACTGGCTGGTGAATAGGAGCATTCTAGTGTCCACGGCTACATGCAAAGTGACTAACCATAGCTTATTGTTGCGTGATGAGAGCTCCATATTCACAGACCATCATTGGTTTCCCATGAATAGCTGGTGACCTACCCTCAATATAGGGCTTTATCAACTACTCTGGGTTTTTCTCAGAATAGGGCTACCCAAGTCATCCTTTAACCATTTATGGTAATAAACCAACCATTTTTAGGGTCTCCTATGACTTGAGAAACCACTCCATTATGGATCTACCATTGATCTTCGATTCGAACCGTGGTATGCCCATTTCGCTTGACCAACCGCCAGTGTCCAGGCTTGGCACTGCGCCACACCAGGTCCGGCCACCCGTCCTGAGCATCAGCCGCACCAAGTCTTCTGCATGCTGCCAGGCATGCGAGACCACCTCTTCCGGTGTGCGGGGGCTGCCTCCCAGGGCTTCAAGCGGAGAAGGGACCCATGCGTAGTGAAAAGGTTTACTGCCATGGATGGCCACTCAATGGTTAATGAATGGTGAATGACAATGACTAAAACCCGTTAAGAATGGTTTTTACTGGTTCGGTCCACTTCCGCTCTTTGGTTCTTGCTGCCCCGGGACTACTGCAAATGGGTTAATGATGGTTACGTAATATGGTTACTACATGTTAATAGGTTATGTTATATAATGAGACTGCCCTACGAATGAACGAGGAACTTTCTACGTTTGTAGTCTGGTTGCCAACTACTACCTGCAATAGTACGGTTGCAATCCGATCTAGAGCGATGGCAAAATACACATTGCTGCATACGTTACCTTCAGTTTGTCGAGTGCAATGGCAAACCAACAATAGAAATCGTTGATGATGCAATTTTTGCTGGGCATATGGTCATTCCCGCAAACCTGTGAAACCACATTCCGCGTTCTGTAGCGGTCATCTTAACAGTCATGTTTTTGGATGCCGGCTTCTGAGTATGCAGGTATCAAGCACATATGTGTCTATCAGCATTGGCAATGAGAACCCAATAGAAACAAGTTTGACTCAACTGACACTTGGCCGTAACCTCTTGCCCACTTGGAACAGCTGGCTGTGGGTTTTGCAATCCTTCTTTACCTAAGAATCCTAAGATCTTATCACCAATCACTAGCTGAATTCATTGGCAAGCGGCTGCGACGAACTCCGTCCCTGCGCTGCTGCCAAAAAAAAACATTAGCAACTAGATGCAACTAGCCATGGCATTATCATTGATATCGGGCATCTACATATAATCGATCTAAAAACACATCTATAATCTATTGAACATCAAGAAAACAACTTAAACAACTGGCGTCAATCATTGACAACCATCCATTTTGGCTTCTCAACGTTGGCTCCTGCCACGATGGTAGCCAGGTAGAACAAGGCCGACATCACAGCGCCCAGGAAGCACTCGCCCAAGCGCCACCTGGCCCAGCTGCGACCAGCCAAGAGCGGGAAGGGCGATGCAACGTCGCCGAATTGGCTGACTGGTTGGTGGTGCTCACCACCCCCATGAAAGACGTATTGATCAGCCAATCATTTGTTAATCATTACCAGGGAAAATAAAACATGTGAATCAAACCACCAACCAGCTGAGGTCTCTTTGAGAATTTGAACTTTTGATCGTTCCTTTAGTACTTTATGTCTCAGCCATGCTTAACGTCAGTTACTGCGAAGTGGGCAACCTTCAAGCACCAAAGCTTCCAGCAATAGCTTACCACCACCATCCATATAACATGCCAGCAGTACTTTGCTTCACCAACAACTAGGACCTATTCACTACTTCATCAAAAAAACTAATGATCTTTGGAACATTAAGGAGCATGTAGTAGCCTCAAGCAACACCCAACTCCCAGCAAAGGAAAGAACATCATACATGATCCCAACGCAATTGTTTTTCAGTGGGCGTACTGCACTAAGTCCCCAGTAAGCCAACCTGGATGTGGAAAATGCTAGATGATTGATCCATTCGGTTTCAAATAAGTTTTGCACAGGGTATATCTTGGTGTATCCCCTAGTTACCTCGTCATGAATTTGGGTAAGCCAAACTTCTAGTTTCATTTATCACCCTAGCCCAAACTCTCTACGACCAGCCATGCTACGCAAGGGACCCTAGCCCTTGAGGTCAGGCCCAGTCACCTCAATGGCTCGGGGTCCGGCAATTCATTGAAGACCCGCGCGTAGATGATGCCCATTCCTGAAGCGGCAATTACAGTATAACATATTACATCGGGGGTGCTGGATCATCAACTTGCAACCCAAGGGAGGGTACCGCTCTGAAGTGACCACCTTTAAACTGGCATGAGCTTAATTTTAGTGGAGAATGTCGACAACCGCTCT
>VSDK01014533.1:24607-36696 GCA_009767595.1 Symbiodinium kawagutii | reverse complement strand
CAGCATTCGCACATGTGGAATGCTGTTGAAGCTCCAACGTACTGGATGGTGACTTTATGTAGATGTCTGGATAAGAGACCAAAACTATCCGAAACTGCTGCTTCAATGTACATCAATGCACAACATAACGTGAAGACACCTGAAAACCATGTAATTACGCATGCTAGATGCGCTCTGCATGCGGAACACACCAAATCATGTGGAACACATCATCACAGATTGTCCACGTTTGGACTCTGTCAATACCTCTCTCATACAGTATACGATGCACTACAGAAACCATGGTCAATAGTCAACCAAACAATACCTTGTACCCATCAGCACAACAAAACCACCAAGGCTGTGAATGATTACCCACCTGCATGGTTGCCAATACTCTGCACCCCTTGAGACTTTTACATCCCAAACCTTCGACAAGAGGAAGCGCTCTACTAACAACAACTAACCCCACAACCCCGACCCACCTGAACGAACGACCCTTACTATACCTTGGTCAACCGAAAATTCACTCTTACCTTGGATGTATTTCACTGCGGCAAACCTCCCTCTTCAGCCGCTCAACCACGGGGCTGAGCTCGGACCACACGGGGTCCGACTTGCGGCCGCGAACCGCTTGGCACCGGAAGATGTCCCGCGGCACCTGCGGAATTTGGTCAAGCAGTTTTGCCACTTTGATAGTGCAGCGTAGGGAGGGTTTACAACGATCCCCTATAGTTGCTACAGTTGTTATCCCTATGATTAACCATTAAGCAGCTAGTTAAACCGTAGAAATTGGATGGTTAAAGCCTTGATTAGCCAGGCCCCACTCTTCCAGTTACCTATATAGTGGGCAAGCAGTGAACCACAAATAGGGATGGTCCACAATGATTAGCCATGGTGAATGACAACTACTATCCGATGGATTCTGATGGTTGATAGTAATCGACCGTGATGAAAAAACAACCATAGTTGATAAGAGCTAGGAATGGTTCTTGAAATGTCTAATCATGGTGACTCATTCATGGTGAACAATCGTTCCCCGCTAATGAAGGTTCTTAACGCAGGTTTTGCTGCTTCACACGAAGCTCTTGATGGTTTACTTGGTTCTTCATCGTTCATGGTCGGTTGTTGCATATACCGTATAGATTCTTATGATTATATTGGATGAGTTTTTCGATAGTTTATGATGGTTAATGTCAATAATGGACCGTTGATAAAATGTGGTTTATGGTAACAACAGTCCACGATGATACAAAAAATACAAAAAACATCAAAAAACAAACAACCTTCAGAGGCCGTCTGTTGCAGTGGTTGTTGCACGTTAGTGGCTGGACCATAATATGTGGTTGATGGATGCTTGACGGGCGGCTGAAAGCTGGCTGATGGGTTAAAGCGGTCGTTTAACAAGAGTTGGTGAGTGGTGAATGCGAGCTGTGCAGCAGACAAGTTGAATAGCTTGGTTGGGCCAAGTTGGGAACACACTGCGACACACTGGCACCAAGCAACAAGAAGAAAACCGCACCAATGGTGGCAGCATATCATCGGTTTCAAACAACCATAGTGGTTGCATATTGGTGGCTAAACACCAACCATCAGAAGTCATAGACCGCAAAAGACGTCACTCATCAGGGGCTTTCCACCTCTTGAAAAGCCGTAAAACGAAAGATCGGTGCCTCAAAGGTTGGCATATCCGCCTGTAAATGTTGGCGGTTGTTGGTTGCTTGAACTGCTATCAGTTATTATTGACCGGTACTATCCATTATGGACCACAATATACGCCGTCAACCATGATTGGCCAATAACGTTGTTGACTGTGATTTATCAATTATTGGCCATGTTAAATCACTTGTTAACCACAATTCATGTGGATAATGATGGGTCATTATCCAAGAATCAGCTGCCTAATACGCCACCAAACCATGATTTTAGAAACTTATTTGGGTGTTTCTCAGAATAACGGTATTCCAAAATCATCCTTTGATATCAATCATTTATAGTAATAGACTATCAATTTTTTGAGTTCCTTTATGGCCTGTGAAACCACCATCTAATGACTGACAATGGTACCAACCAGCCACCTAGTCACAATATCAACCACAGGTGCTTGGGAGTCAGCATTGCGCCTGACTGGGTTGGCAGCACTCCCTGCGTCGAAGCTTGCCTAAGTGCGGCAGGGCACCATAGGACATAGGATGAATAAAGTACTACTATGTACTATGGCTCTGGAACTTAATATCAAACCAGCACCACAATGAAGCAAGTCTTTGGTCAATTAATTGGGTGGTAGTTTGTGTACTTGCTTTAGCATTGCTATAGTTGGTAAAACCTCAAATGTACTCAATTCGTTTTGTTTTCATTTGGCAATGTGCTTTTCAATGCCACAATTATCCAATATCGTCGAACACTATCAACATCTCCAAAAAAATGAACAAACGAAATCCGAATACCTTTCTAATGGGAATATTAGCTCTTAACTATCGGAATATTAGCAGGTCCAGCATCATGCAGTATGATGACCTGACCCAACAACACCAACGGAAATCTATTCGCACAAATTTGTCAATGAACCTAGCGCTATCATCTCCTCCTCGTCGTATAATTTCCATGGACAAAGTCCTTTGAACCACCTGGGTGCAGTTGTTCGCTTCTCAGAGCTTTTCCATCAATGGTGTGGCACTTGATGGCTATGTGGGTCTCTCTATGTCTACTTTCTTCACCGTCTTCACCCCCCAGGGTTATTAAGTGGGGCCAGTGATGGCTAATCCTGGTGTATTGATTATCAACTGTCTTAATTCCCAAACAAACGGTTGACAAGCAATATCAGGGCTAATGATGGATAATGATGGTGCTACAGGTCAATGATAGGTGAGAATGGTCAATCAAGCTTTCCCCAGAACGATCACGAACGGACTCATATCAATTGCTTGCAACAGTACCCTATTGGCAACATTCCCAGTCAGATCTCAGTTTTTCTTGTTGCAAGAAAAAAATCGGGATCTGTTTCCATGACCGAAGTAGTCGGACTGTAAGGATGTTACTCACTTATCATCATTTATCGGATAGTTGTCAACCATGGTTGTGAACATGAATCATTAATCAACATTAATGAACTGTTCTTGAAAACCCAGTTGGGGCAAGTCATAGTCCCATCCCAATATTATATAGCCATGGGCAAGCCATAATCATTGATCAATATTAATCAATCTTAATCAATATGAACCAATATTAATCACGGTGATTAGTTCCAAACCCATGGCTGTTGGTTGACGAAGTCATAGTCCCATCCCCGAACCATCCAGCGTGCTCCAAGGCGCTGTGAAAGCAGTCGCTATCGCCGGTGCCCAGATTCGATGGCGCCTTGGAGGCGGAGCGGAGCGCGTTCGGAAGATCCACGGAACACGGATTTGGATGATGATTTGGCTATGGGTCAAAACCCTGTACCCCTGGTTCCCATCGTTAACCATTGTGTGCACTATTATAATTGCTTAATATTGATGGTGAATATTGACCCCTACCCATTTCTGGTTATGAATATACTTAGACTTCGATGAATAATCAATTTCTAGTACTAAGAATATAATCATAATGATAATCATAATGATAATCATAATGATTTGGTTAGGAACCAAGTTATGAAATATGATTATGAATCTACTTAGTACTAGAAAGTGATTAGATTTCGATTCTGATTTCTGGCTGGTGATTAGTATATTCATCATCATTAGTTGCTAATCAGTACCTTGAAGCACTGTAGTTTGGTACACATAACTATAGCATCCATCATAATCATACTAAGGTTGCAACTAAGCTATAGTACTAGAAACAATCCAAACAATATGGTAATGGTAATGATTATAGTACTAGGTATGTACTAGTTTTATAACTAAGCTACTAATATTATAGTATTAATATTATAGTATTTATACTAATCAACTAATGATTATGAATATACTTGGTACTAGAATTCATGATTATGGTTGGTACTGATTGGTAGTGACTGATGATTTCAATCAATGATCAGTAGTGACTGTTTCAACGGATCTTCCAATGATTGTGGTTGAATGGTTGGTAATGATTACTAGTAATGATAAGTAGTGACTGATGGTGGTAATGATTACTACGTAGTTGTGATTTCAGGAAGATCCAATGGATTACTGTATGTTGCTGTAGTGTTCATAGATTGCTGTATGGTTAATTACTATCATTAGTGACTGATGATAATTTGAGCACTCCAAAGAATGTCTAAGAGACTATGAACATGAAAACTCCAGCGTCACGCAATCATATGCGTCATATACAGCTTGTGTCAGCAGGGCGTCGGTGAAGCTGGAGTGGCGCCGTGAGAGCCAAACGGGGGTCGGTTGACATAGGTGGCCCAATTACCAGCAGCTCGACAATTCAGCTTGTGATACTGAATACTGCAAAAACAAATTGTTACGTACCAAAGCATAACAATGACATGGCGCACAAGTTGACCGTTGCCCACTAGCCATATTCAACAATAATTCTTCGTAAATATCTGAACCTTTGGCAAGAATCGATAACCAATCCATATCAACTGGCAAATACTGCGATCAAAGCGTGCGTTCCCCTGTCGATTTCCACCCGCACACCTCCTCTAGAGTTAAGGCTTTGAGAAAAACAACGCACTGCGCAAGAATTTTTCAGCACCTGAAAGGATTGCCTTGCGGATTTCGGGTTTGAGAATGATCATGCTAATGAAACCATATTTTTTGATGTTCCGGATGGAGATGTCATTCAAAAAACATATTGGATGTTCACCCTTCCCCAATAATTCATCAAACGTTAACGTTCACTTAAGCAGTGTCGAAAACCCTATTATCTTTTTCTTAAACTCCGTTTTCGCTTACGCGGCCAGCTACGCATTTGTTACGCGGCTCAGGTTTTGAGTTACGCGGGGCCTTTTCCGTATTCGTTAGTTACGCGCTTGTTACGCAGGAATACGTGTGTGAAAAGACATTCTAGTTACGCACAGCTTACGCCTCGTAAGGCAGAAATATCGCTTACGCAGTGCTTACGCAACACTTACGCACTGCAGGGATTTAGTTACGCAAACCTTTTCGGAGTTTCAGTCGTAGTTGACTGCAATACATGAGGGTTTTTGACGCTGCTCACTTGCACCTACGTCACGGAGTTGATGCTACGGTGGGTTGCTGTACACGTTAACGTTCACTTGCACCTACTTGAAGCCTGGCGCGCACCAAGGCATGAGTCAACAGTCCCAAGTAAGTCACGTGCTCAGCAGTAAACTTGAAATGAAATAATGACCAAGATCATCATCATAATCATCATCATCATGATCTTCCTCCACATGATCCTCCTCATTATCATCCACAACATCAAAAACAAGAACATCATTATATTCATTATCATCATGATCTGGCTCCACATGATCATTTTCATCGTCATCATCATCATCATCATCATCATCATCATCATCATCATCATGATCATCATCATCATCATCATCATCATCATCATCGTCGCCATCATGATCCTTATCATGATCTTCATCTACATGATCAACTTTCTCTTGAAGAACTTCAAGAAGTCAGTTTTTTTCGTTTTCAGGAATCACTTCCACATGTTTTGCCCCACTGGAATTACGACTTCACAGCCTCGAAACCATGTAAAACGCAGGGTAAAATGAACATGTCCTGAAATGCGCGCCGGCACAAAATCCTGTAAGGGTTGCCGAAAACACTGCAGATGTCAAAATCAGAACGAGCAAAAGGCGCGGGACCTTTACAGCGGGCGTGACCTTGTTTTTGGACATCAACATCTTTGTGAAGGTGGACAAATGGTGCACGGTTTGGCAGCTTCCAGTTTCGTCAGTTTCGTTTTCCAGAGCAAGCCCCCAGTGCGGCAGGTTTATTTCAAACAAACCCGTGTTGAGAACGTATTCCACTGATGGGTGCGAATCATCAATGATTCGGAATGGATGGCTTTCGAGCCAAAGCATTTTTTGGGTTCTGTACTCATTTTGGACGACCATACCTTGTCTTTGCAACGTAATTGATGGTTTCTCAAAATAGGGGACCCCCCAAATCATCCATTATTAGTCATTATTAGCAATAAACCATCTATTTGTAGGGGTCCCTATTTTGAGAAACCACCAATTGGATGCTTCCCCGTTGTGTCAACTACAGCAACGCCACCACTAGTCCTCCTTGAGACAAGTTTCGGCGCAGCAATGCTCCCAGGTCTTGTTGACCCAGCAATCTGCAGGGGCATCGCGTCATGTTTCAGCTGGAAAAATAGGCTGGTGAAATGACCTGATGACATCTCATGACACCTTATGCCACCTTATGCAACTTGAATCCACCTGACTTCTTATGACACCTTATGACACCTTATGCCAGCTGACTTCTCATGACACCTTACAAGCTGTGTCATGGTAAGGCCTTCCCGCGCCTGATGGCAATGATGCCACTTCCATGGCGGAGTCGAAGGACAAGTAGCACCAGCTTGGTGTGACTGCCACATTTTGCTGATCGTGGTTGATTGATTGATTGATTGATTGATTGATCAATTAATCAATTTATTGATAGATGATCATGATGCTGCTGCTGCTGATGCTGCTGCTGCTGATGATGATGATCATGGTTCATTTGTGATGTTTTGTAGTAGTTTGTGATGGTACATAGTGGTGAATATCACATTGTGAATGATAGTGAATGATAGTTACTTAATGCTTAAACCGTGTGCAATTGCAATTCAAAATAGAGTATTGATCCTCGAGGACGATAGGGATACACGGACCCGAGCATATAGGCATCTAGGGATTTTTTCTGAAAATGGTGAGGAACACTTTGATTTCGGGGCAGCATGATTGCAGAGAGAAATATGATGGTGATATTTCTATAGTTTATACGTAGATTATCATTAATTATTCTTATCATGACTATAATCATGATCACTGATCACTATTTTCATGATCATCATTTTTCTTCTTATTATTAATCAATTAATCAGTATTATTATCATCACTTTGTGTACATCCTGGAATATCTGGAGGAATAACCCTCGAGCCAGGCCAGTCGCCACGGCCCTTGTTTCAGCGGCTACCAAGAACTATCAGCCAATGGCTGCAGGGGTCGGACCATTCGTTTTGGGAAGGACGAAACACCCAGGGCTGCATCAACGCATCATGGTGATTCGTAAGGTCTTGGGATGCCACCATGTGATCATTGACCAGGGCTGCGGTACGCCGAAGACCATGGGATAGCAGTGGTTTGTGAAACCGACGAATCAAAATCACCAAGGGCAAACGATCAAAATGGTGCATTCTGAAAGTTGCGCTCTCAAAATTTGCCTCTTGTTCCAACCGTTCCAACCCTTTTGAAACCCAGGCCACGTAGATGGTGCTTAAAATCCATTCAACACAATGAAAACCGATCACATGCCAATTCCTAAGCACCTGGAAGTTCAAGGGAATTCTCCCTTCTAAGCACCTAAACCATTCAATTCTCCCATACTAAGCACCTGGAAGTTCAAGGGAATTCTCCCATGTTCTCCCTTCAAAGCCACCGTTCGAATCACCACTCCCCAGCAGCGCGAAGAGCGGCAGTCCTGAGAACCGCAGCCTCAGAGTCACCAGCAAGACCAAGCTGCTGCACCAGCTGGCAAATGCAAGTGACAAGAAGAATTGTACAAGTAAAATGCAAAGTTGTTATAATCTAATCTAATTTATTATTGGTAGTTATTAGAAGAATTATACAAGAAAAAATATAGTGACAAGAATAGTTACTTACAATCTAAGTGATTATTGGTATATTATGCTATTATTAGATTGCCTATCATGCAAAAAATGATGGTTTATTGTTACCATCTAAGTGATTATTGGTATTTTACTACTGATTGGTATTATATTTATTGTAAACATGCTAGCTATATGGCTATGGTCAAATACCAGCTGAATATTTGTATTTTCCATGAAAAAACACATCAAGTGACAGCTGCTGCGGTAACAATCAAAGTCACAAAATGTAACAAAATATGACGTTTTTTTGAGAATCGGTTTTGCGTTCCTGGCGAACTTTGCTTAGGAGAAGCAGGTATAAATTCGTCTTCACCACTTGGCAATCGCTCAACAAACCATCAGCCTGAACAGCTCGGAATGAGCAGGGATGCTTGATCATGCTTTACCAAAATTGTCACACTTTCATATAGCTTCCAACCAATCTACTGAACACCAAAGTCACCAACATCCCTTGGTTTTCCACGAGGCGGAATCCACTTCTCCGCTGGCGGCAGGCTACTGCGCGAAAGGGGCGGCTGCCCTTCACCGCCGCTCCATTGTCTTTGCACATGCCGCCGTTCCACCAGCGGTGCAACGGGGTGCAACTGTACCACTGATTCTAAGCTTGCAGTTGTTTCAAGTCGCCCCCCCGGTTGGTCCGAGAAATAGATGATCAACTTTCAACCAGCGTTCCTTTGATGGAGATCCATAAGTCGAACTAATGAAGTTGCTTCTGGGGGACGAGCTTTTAGGGCCCACACTTCCAGAGTCCAGCAAGCTCGATGATCTGACTTGATCATAGATCTCCCGCTGAAATGGTTTAGAGTCAAATCAATATGGTGCTTGCTCAAATGGTGGTTTCTCAAAATAGGGGTACCTCCAAATCATCCAATATGAGTCATTTAGAGGAATCAACCATCAATTTTTAGGGTCACCTATTCGGAAAAACCACCAAATGGCTGAGCACCAACTTGCTGCTGATTGGTACGGGAAACTGTCAGGGCTGTTCGCACAAGTTGCAACGGTGGTAAGAGTAGATAGTCTCTACATCACTTACACATCCAATTGTCCATATGCAGGAGTATGCCACTCAACCATCCAAATATGATCGTTTGAACTAAAACATACTGAAAACAGGTTTTGACTTGCATCAGTTCTGAACACACGCCCATGAACAGTCAACAAGGTCTCACCTTCCATTGATGTGATCCTTGTTTATAAAAATGGCTCTGCTGTGAACATTTTGTGCGTTTTGAATTTGACCCTATTGTATTTATTCACATGGCTGTGGGCTCCTCTTGACCAGCCACTAGTTTTGGTGATTTCTGGACTTTTTGGCTCGCCAGCTAATGGGGATGTTAAGTACGCATGGCTCTTTAGCGCTTCCAATATCTATTGTGAGTGCATCATTGTGGACCAAACATGCTTGGAACTGGCTGATGCGGTTGCTGGACTCTCATCCCAGCATGGATCCATCTTTTGCACACAGGGCTTCCAGTGAGGGGAGCCAATTTTGGCAAACAAAAATGGCATGCTTGTCGCTAGCTACCAAATCGTAGAACACTGGCATGGAGATCCAAGAAAATAACCATGCATGAAAGAACCTTCCCAGCAGTTTTCATCAACTCCTAGAATACAGTAATTTATAATATCTATTGGTTTGAGGCATGTAATGTGCGTTATGCTCCAACGATCAAACGTTAGCGCATGGAATTGTCGACCAAGTGTTCATAAGATGACATGGTGACTTGGAGTCCATTGATAAGTTTTGATAGACTCATTCAAATCACATGTTCTTCAGGCTAAACTGTGCGGACAAACTTCCATTGAACAACGTCTCTAGTCAAAAAGCCAACTGACCAGCCAACTCACCAACTGGGCAACCTCGTTGGTGCATCCCTTTTGTTTTTGGTCAGTCTTTGGTCACATGGCTTTCTCCATCAATGATGGTACCAATTCCCCATCCAACAGAAGCAATTGTTAACAGGGGAACATTCCAAAGCTTGGAAGACCAACTAATAGGAAACAGTCAATCACTGCTGACTCGGTGTTGAATAAAACTTTTCTGCTTGCTGACCATCTTTGTCTCCCCCAGTTCAAACGTAAAAGAGGTGCCCAGCAATCGAGGAATTGCTGAGGGCGAACTCACAAACAAGCACGGAAACCAAGACGAGGTCCATAGGCGTCGTCCAAACTCGCTTTTGACCCAACGAGTAAATGGTAGTTGTTATCAAGGCCCTTACAGCTCATCATTCTCTTCACATTATCGCGCAAGGGAAATGCTGGATGACCCATCTGGCCTAGTGGTAGTTAAAAAATTTGAAACCGTCTTCCTACACATTCGTGCGGCATGGCCAACATGACTTGTGTCATTCAATGACACCGGACGAGTAAGCTGTGAAACTGTGAAGAAGACAGAAGGATCGCGATAACCTTCCTTTTTTGGGACCAACTATTATGATAGCAACATGCAAAGAAATGTACAGTGGAAAATCCTATTGTTAGAAGACAAAAAATAAAACATAACAATGGAAAATATATATAATAACGGCTCATCAACATCTAATGATGATAGTGGCTACAGAATGCTAAGTGGTTGATAATGCCATTCTGGTTGGTGGTTTCAACCCCTACCAAAAATATTAGTCAACCAACCAATTGTTAATAACTACTAGTGAAAATAAAACATGTTTGAAACCACCAACCAGCATTATCAATGCTTGGTATCACCAAATGATGCTTAGACTTGACCTCTTCACAGGCAGAGAAGTGAGGAAGTGTAGGAAAGAAGGGCGCATAAACCAAGTGTTGTATCTTCGGGTGCTGGGCTAGACACGCGTATTTTACATGTAGGGCATCACATGCAAGGCCACCATTGGGCTACACGTGTAGGTTTGATTTTTGCTTTTTGGGCATCTACTGCATGAACGGGCGTGATTTCAACTTGCGAAAAGAAACGGTTTTCATGCCACCGTTTGTGGATTGGTTTGATTGGAATCGATACAAAGCAGCCTTCCATGATCGTTTTAAGGTAGCAATGCCTTGTGCCAGGTAATTCGATCCAGAACTTGCAAAAGAGAAGGACGACATGATCAATGTTTGACTGATATATCCCTGCATGCCATCGCATAGATCTCTAAATAACTGGTTGATTACAGCCTTTAGAAATTCATTCTCAATCCCGAAACAAAGCAATCTATCAGCCATCAAAAAGCTTGTGGCTAATGCTTGATCAGCTTTCACATCTTCTGTTCGCCCCCAGCAGCAATGAGAAGAATGTGACAGTCAGCACTGGCTGCATCTGCCGCGGTGACTCTTTTGGCACAAAGAGAGGATTGAACGACTGAACAAGCAGGTAAAGCATAGATCCATAATTTTGGAAATGTATAACTTGTCAGCTAGATTGACCCCACACAAAAAAATAATGCAACCAGGATTTCGGATCTTCACCCAACTAATTTTTCTGATGCCTGCTGGTTTTCTATTACCAAATGGTTTCCAACCTGTAGACTGCTTCACACCCCCAGAATCAAGCTTTTTGGTACCACCATCATGATCTGTGGTGGATCAAGAACCATCATGATAGGGTTCACCATTATAAACAATCCTGAATGATGTTTGGCTTCAAACCCGCCATCTCTCCAATGTGCGGTTTGACCACCGGGTTTGCATCTCAGAAGGTTCTGCTGCCAGTCCACGAGTGGAGTCGGCTCGGCGATTTCAATCTACTCCAGTTGTATGCTTGGGTTGCGCGTCACGATCTCTTTTTGCGACAAGCATGGAGATATTCGAGATTTTTTGAACTAGCAAGCAAGATATTGTCAGGACTTGCGAACTGGCTAAAAGAATTCAACTAACACAACCAACAAAATATATCCAAACATCCATTCAAAATTGGTTTTTGACCCTACTTTCAAGGTTTAGATCGAGTTCAACGCAATTAGGATCATTTACCTGGGTGGTTGGCTCCACCCAAATAGCCCCATGATCACCACGTGAACTGAACCGGAATCAAAGGTGGAAAATGACAAGGAGAATCAAAACCAATATGCAAGAAATGTGAGCCAACAAACTACTACTACTACTACTACTACTACTACTACTAATACTACTACTGCTACTACTACTACCACCACCACCACTACTATTACCACTACTACCACTACTACCACTACCACTACTACTACTACTACTACTACTACTATTACTACTACTACTACCACCACTACTACTACTATTACTACTACTACTTCTTCACTATGACTACTACCACTACCACTACCACTACCACTACCACTACCACTACCACTACCACTACCACTACCACTACCACTACCACTACCACTAC
>VSDK01014533.1:0-24389 GCA_009767595.1 Symbiodinium kawagutii | reverse complement strand
TACTACTACTACTACTACTACTACTACTACTACTACTACTACTACTACTACTACTACTACTACTACTACTACTACTACTACTACTACCGGCAGCTCCCTTTCTGAAAGGGTGTAGAAAAGCTTAATCCTGCAACTTCAATTTTGATATCAATATATCTACAAAGGTTCCAACTAGTGGTACGCCCCAATCATCATGCACGCGGTGGTAGCAACCCCCAGGTTTTGTCTGCGTTGATGACATCAATAGAATGAAACCACCAAGCTTCGAACAGGAATCCTTCTTCATTCGCAAACCAGCAAATCACGAGCTGCTGATTCTCACAACTTCGCCGAGGAGATTGTGGAAATTTAAACATCAAGGACTTTGACTTGCCCGACCGGCCATCCAAGGTAACAAACTATGACTAAGTTGGGAGTACAAGTTACCACTTCTGGAGGAAAAAAAACATGTCAAACATGTTGGAACGAGGTGCTGCAACTTATGGGGTTCCGAAGCTTGATACATTGTTTTCATGTCATACCAGCCAGGCAATCAGAACTGACAACTATGAACCTGTGGAAATGTATTGTTTGCGTACCACCAGCCATTGAAAAATGACCACAGGTATGGGTAATAACCATAAAGCACAACGAGACATTAAGAAGTACCACCGAAACCGTCTTCAGCCATGCTCAAGCAGGAATTCCAAAAAGGAATAATTAAACAATTCACCAAATGCCCTTTTGGGAGGATCTGTGATTTTCAGTTCTTATAGGGTAACAATGGTAATAGCAACCCAACTACTTGTGAGGCTTACAATTCACCATAAACGTGTACTTCTATGACAACAAATTGATCAAAACATTCTACAGCAGTAACATCAAAAAAACAACAATAAGACACTTTGACCAGCATTTGCTATCAATAGCATCATATTGGCCATTTGCAGCAATTTCCTCGCATTAGAGCATCCAATGCGTCCTTTCTTTGCGTCTTAGCGCAAAACCTGCCCGATGCGTTGTGCAATGGCAAAAACTGGAAAGAGAGTTTTGCTGGGAATCTGGCAGGGCTCAAATGGCAATTTGTGGTGATGTTTGATGGGATGATTAAAAATGGACATGCAGCAACATCAGCTAATTGTCATCTAACTAAAGATGCTTTTTCATAGGCACTACTGTGAATATCAGAAATATAGTGGGGGACCATCACCCAACTGATACTACGGTAACTGGAAGTTTAGCATTGTATGGCTTCACTTGAGTTCCAGCAGCCAAGGTTCAGCGATCAAGCGAGGCCTCCCACTTTCTGTCAGAAATCGATGCGCATCCTTCTACAGCCATAAACAATGCATGGTTTCAGCCGTTGACAATGTGACCCCAATCACTTATCCATCTCTATCACAATTTCAAATAAGGATCATTGAAAACCCCAAACAAATTCCCGAAGGCTGGCAAACCTCAAACATGCCCGCTATGGCAACGAACCCACTTAACGCAGCCCAGAATTCCGACGGGTGGTTTGGAGGTGCCTGGAGGTGAATCTTGTCAGATATCCCAGCAAAGAAACTTTGATGATTGAAGTTTTGGCCTGCTTTTCTGCCACCACAACAAAAACACCCAATTAGGGAACACCACTTTGAATATCCAACCAGTTTAAACCCCAAGTCGCTGAGGGTTTTCTTGCTATACAAACCGTCAACATAAGAGTTGCAGCACCCCGGCACCTCCAATTCTCAGCTGTGGCTGGCCTAAGCAATCTGTGATCCAACTCGGAGTTGCGAGGTCGAACTCTAAGCAATACACCCCTTCCTCAGCCTTTTCATGGCGCTGCAATTCTCCTAAGCTCGCCTTCAAGTGTTTCAGCTCAAATCATCGTTTGCGAATTGTAAGCAATTGTTGAGGGCCAGCATCTTGGAATCATTTGGTTCGGAAGAATTCAGAGGAAGCCGGAACACGGTTTCAAAATCGACCACGGGAATAATGCTTTCAATTTTGGAGCAAACAAATAAGCATGAATTTGCCACCATTGAGTAACGACGACTAAACATGAACCAAACAATCTTAAGCATAAATCGGCCATGATTCACCATTACCTAACCATGAATTAGCTCCAATCAATCACCGGTTGGTGGTCTCAACCCCTATGAAATTATCGGTCAGTCAACCCACCATTTGTTAATGATTACTAGAGGGAAAACAAGAAAATGTCAATCAAACCACCAACTATAGCAGTTGTTTAACCATTATTGTTGCTCATGATCCCCTGTTGTTTACCACTATCAACGGTTTATAACCCCTATGAAACCACCAATCAAACCACCACCCAGGCTCAGCTGGTCAGAGATGTCAAGGCTATGCGCCACCATTGGACCATCGCCGCCCCGCTGGGCTCTCAGACTGCTGCCAGCAGCTTAGGCTCAGCCGCCACCCTTGGAGATGCAACTGGTGTCGGCCTAGCGGCAACACCGGAAACGGCAGCGAAATAACGAGAGCCTCTCTGTCTGTCTGTCTGTCTGTCTGTCTGTCTGTCTGTCTGTCTGTGTGTGTTGTAGAACAGCTGGAAGTAGTGGGGTATCCGATCAACCACTCGATCATCCACAATTATTGTTGGTTAAATACTCATGAAAGGAAAAACCAAATGATACAATGAAATGACCTGCCAACCTGCCAATAGAAACCAACCAGTCATTTGGGAGATCGAATCATCAAGTCATGTCAAAAACTCCAGTGTCATTCCCTTACATTGATCGGAAAAGTGGGATTCTCAGCTCAAGGACAAGGGACCGACCACTCAAGCTATATACATACCTTTCCCACCCTCACTTGGTAGCCACCTACACGAGATCACCGACTGATATCCCGCATATTATGAGCACTGTCTGCCGTACACAATGCTAACGAATATAACCATTTCTTCTAGCCACAGGTTGAGTGTAGTGGATCATTGCCAATTCCGGGTTCAATATGGTGAAACAAGAACTACCAACATCTACCATCATCTACCAACCAATATCCATACCCAGATCCTTTGTAGGTGATGCACACCGAACCCGCTGCGATGCCTCATGCGCACCGAATTTGAGGTCCGTCGCCTGCGCCCGCTGGTGGTGCGGGGGATGTTTTTCAAGGTACCTGGTGGGGTGTTCCCATGGTCAGCAGGCACCTCTGAATTTATAGGAGAACCACACATGAACATCAAAATGGTCAAGCAGGGATTTCTGCTCCTCAGTTTCAATGACGAAGCAACAGCACTTGGGATAGATACACTTCGTGCGTGACAGAGGGTCGCTGGCTCAGCGACGTAGTCCTTGATTCATGGAGCAACCGTCACTGTCCACCAAGATACACTACTTCCAGTTTCGCTGGTTGGTGGTTGAGCCACCATTCCAACAGTATGATACAATCTGCATGCCAAATTGGTTGAACCAAACGTTTTCTAGAAAATCGCTGCTTTGGAAGCCCGCTCGCGCCTAAATTGATCGGTTCATACTGTTCTCAGCTGAGGGATCAATACAGACCATGGCTAGACAGCAAGTACGTAGTGTAAACATGAGTAAGTCCCTACCCCATATGGCAATGACATACCTGTCATCATTTCCGATTCGTGTATCAGTTGTTAGCGCCTCTATAAAGAACATATGGCTGAAAAGAACCATTGGCACGGGGATCTTGCCATCATGACGCCTGCATCTGGTGGTGGTTTAACCACCATTTTCCTCATCACACATCCATCACAAAATACCCATGATATCCCATGATCATCAACTATCGTCTGAACCATGCCAAACATCTCGATCGATTTACTGGGTTGGCGCCCTAAGGCACGGCAGGCCGCCAAAAAGGCACTGCCAGTAACTAGATCACTCACAGGTTGATGGTACACACCCACCCAAGGATCTCTTGGTCATCCTATCAACCACCCACCCAACCAACTAACCACCCCAACCACCCAACCACCTCTTGGTCATCAACCAACCAACCATAACCAGCCCATTCCCCTCCAACCATCAACATCCATCAACCACCAACCCATCCCAACCCATCCCCAAGGGATCCCCAAGCAACCCAGCCATCCCCCGGTGCGTCGCCCCGCCGCGGTGCTCCCCAGCGCCTTGGAGGCTTGCGTGGGCCCTCGGTGCGCCAGCTCGGCGGCCATCTCCAGGCGATCGCGCTCCAGCTCCTCAGGCGGGTCAAGCAGTTCATCAACAGTTTAGCTGACCCAGGTTAACTAACAATAGTTGATTAAGCAGTTAAGCAACAATTTAGAAGTTAACCAATCAACTATTGTGGATTAACTATAGTATAGCTGGTTAACTATAGCTAGTCAATAATTGTTGGATTAACCAGCTATAGTTAATTTGATTACTAACTATAGTTAATAACTGTGGCTTAACTAATAGTGGATTAACTATAGTTACTAACAATAGTTAATAACCAATCAACTATTGTGGATTAACTCTGGTTAATCAACTATTGTTAGCAATTAAGGGTGAACTGACCCATAGCCATGTGAACATAACCATGTGAACATGGCCAGGATTTTGTCGATGCTTGACTTTTATCTTTTCTTCGGTGCCCCATGGTGCCCCTGTGCAACATGGGCAGTTTTGTGGTGTTTTTATTGATCTTTTTGATGTAGAATTCCATCATGTATGTTGATATGATATGATCATATAACATGCAAATAGTAATGCACAATTTTTGTGTAATTTGGGTGATACGACGATTGAGGAATGATTGACCGTTGGTATTGTGGTTGATCGAAATTTATGGTTGACGAATGGTGGGCCAATAGTTGATGATGGCTCATTGATGCTTAACTAATAACCACTAGCGAACAATAGTCAGCCATCCCCGCCATCGAAAGTGGGATTTCAGATTAATAGCAATGGTTAATGATTACGCCATGTTCATTATTTCATAGCCATGCACAACGATTCCTTCTAAAGTATGCACAGTAACGCATAGTAGTTACCCCTAGTAAATATCAACAATAACAGGGTCAGATCAGTCAGTACTTTGTACTGGCTCAAGGTACCAAGTGTGACAATTGTATCAGTCATCTAGGGAGCACCCTTTAGTCAATTTGGAAATACTCTGATGCATGAAGAGCATTGAAGCAACGGGCATCATGGTATCACCATAAAGCATCAACAACTCTACTAGCACTGTACCCCCCGGCGCCACGCCTTTCGCAAGGCTTCTCGTTCCTCTTCCTGGGAGTTCGAGAAACAAGTGGACATGGGGACTGTTTGGAGTACCCCCATGCAACCCCAAGTGTCGACCGTCAAGGAATCCACCAAACTGCTGACTAATTGACAAAAAATCCTTTCTTTCACTAATCACTAATCTTCAAAAGCCGTTGTGCCTGACCTTATGCCGAGCAGTAGGGATTCTGAAGTTCATGTATCATGAGAACCACCTACTACAGTAGAGTAGAGACTTGGCAGTACGTCATCAATATAAACGAGGTCAACCTATATTATTGTTGAATCTACTCAGGATCGGTTGTGTGCAACGATTGACATGCAGTCACGCCCCTCGGATGGTTTGACAAATGCCATGGAATGAATAAAGTAGTATGACCCTGCGATGGGCACAGGTTTGGTACCTATGAAGTAACAACAGCCAATGCTCAGCTACTCGACTGGTTTTGTCCACAGCCGTCTCGCTTGCCTCCAAAATGGGTGATTTCCCAAGCCAAAAAATCCGGCTGATTATCACTGACCTGCTGTTGTTGCTCATACCCCTAAAATTGATCTGGCTTCTCTGCTAGTTGTCAATGCACCGTATGCCTAACGTTGCCTAACATATCTAACCAGCCCTAACCCGCAATGGATGGCGTTGAGAGGGGTTGACTCAGGCTAGCCAAGGGATCACGCAGCAAGCCCCACTTTGGTGGGAACTACCCATGTCATGCGTAGTTCAGTAATCAATCCTTTGGAATGTTCTGCAAGCAACAGCCATCAATAACCCTGCAAACCAACTGAAACTGACATCTGCCAACCCACTGCTGCTCGGCCATAGTAGCGATAGTAACAACGCTGGTGCTACCTTCTGATGTCCACTTGAGCCATAATAAGACAAACTTCTAAAGCCAGAAATGCAGCAACCTTAGCTCATCAACCAGGATTTTCAATGCTCCCAACCTACCTCCCAGCATGCCAAGGATCAGTGGTGGCCACTTCCTTGTGACACGTAAAGGGATCTTTCTTTGCTTTCGCCTTCTCCTATTCTTGCACTGCTTGAATGTTCACTTGATTGAAGCAAATGCCCATGTACCCCAGCAACATTGCTCTTGTTTGTGGTTCCTTCGAAACGGGACCCCAGTTCCCCTACTAAACATGAACAGTTCCAACAAATATGCAATGAGTGTGGCTGGTTGGTGGTGGCGGGTGGTGACGGGTGATGCTGGTTCCCTTTTAGCGCAGTAGGAATCAATAGCAATGTAGTGGCTACTGTAATCTTTGGTTGAAAGAGTTGCACAGAACAGATTCTTGTCAGACAGGGAACTGCGACCCCTTACAACATTTCCAAGCATTTCTCCAAAATTAAACAACAAAACAAACCGACTTCAAACCTCTCTTCTGCAAATTCCTCGTGTGCTTTCCTCGAAACATGTATGTTGGTTGCAAACATTTGTCGATAACTCGCTTATTTCTGACTCAGGTGTAAGTCTTCAGAAACAACACAACAGCCAGAGGCACCTCTTTGCTGATGTGCTACATTCCATGCGGGAGCTTTCTGTCTTCACTATATGGTGGTTTCTCAAAATGGGGGTACCCCCAAAAATGGCTGGTTATTACTTTACTATAAATGACTACTAGTGGATGATTTGGAGGTACCCCTATTTTGAGAAACAGCCATATAACTGTTTGGAAGTTCCGCCGGAAACCACTCTGCAAATCACTCCTCCAAAGCCCAGAGTCGGATTCTTCAACCGCGATTTCTGGATGTGCAGTGAGTGAAATTTCTGGAGCTGAACTATGGTCAAATCAACCTCCTTTGGTGAACCGCGCTTTGGAGAGGCAATCCTCCAACCCCAGCGGTGGAGGCTGACCACCCCCAAGCCGTGGAGACTTCCCAGCAAAGCTCCTCGGCGATCTTCGCGTCCCGCTCGCGCCGCAGTTCATTCATCTTCCTGGGGCACGAGATCATCCAACGAAAAAAGGGATGTAGCCAGGAGAAAAAGGCATATCATCAACAATAGTATCCATATGTATCCATTCAACTCAGTTGAGGGCTGTATCATGAACAATAGTCTGCAAATTCATGAGGTATCCATTCAACAAATCGGTATCCAATACAGAAAAGGTGGTAATTATATCAATAGTCACATATGTGGAATGCATTCGACAGCAATAACGGGTATTCTCTGGGCAGCACAAGGTATAGCAGCATGATAAGATTGTTTGAATGCTGGAGCACGAAGATGACGATAGCACTCCTCATGGTGATGCCGGGATGTCCCATCTTGCTGGAACAAATGCGACGGTAACAGAAACGGTTGCAATTGGCTCAAAGAATAGTTCGTTTCTGACAACACCCCCACCAAAAAAAAT
This sequence comes from Symbiodinium kawagutii, assembly GCA_009767595.1. Classification (NCBI taxonomy): domain Eukaryota; class Dinophyceae; order Suessiales; family Symbiodiniaceae; genus Symbiodinium; species Symbiodinium kawagutii. The sequence goes on along the minus strand of VSDK01014533.1, from coordinate 16,848 downwards.
CATCCTCAACACCAGTATATCATACCAGTAATTCTACTGATTCAATATCATCGTTTCTCAGAGCCCCAAACCCACGATTTGGACGTCAAACCTGTCCAAGGGTCGCGTCATTCGCATGCTTCTCTAACCAATCTCTGGTGGAAGTCACCTGTTCTGCACCGGCAGAACATTCCTCGAGGGAAGCGCCAAACGAAGCGGCTGATCATAGAGCGAGGGGACTGAAGGATTGGGTTTGTCTGCAACCATTGTGTAACTTTGATGTAACTTTGATGGTTTCCCTACAACTTCATCAATTTTGGATAGTTCAGGAGTATCACTGCTTAGTGAAAACCCATGTGCACGTACAGAAAAAATATATGCAAAGGTTCGTTCTGTCCATCTATGTATGGCTCTATCTAGATATCAGTAAGTATTGAACAAGTATTATAATAGATAGATTATAGATACCTTCAAATATGTGGATAAAGAGAACGCTAGACAAATAAAGAGATACACAAATGGATGGACAAATGGATAGATGGACAAATGGATAAAAATGGATACATGATGATGCATGGATGTTCGGAAAAGGAATGCAGGATATGAACCGAATCATTTGACCATGTAAAAAATGGGCGAAATCCCAAGCTTCAATCCCTGGTAATCACCCATGTTCACCTCCAACCAACCATCCTCATCACCAACCATCGCTCAGCAATCAGAATCCACCCCGGACAATTCACCACCGTTGGTGGCTCAGCAACTCAGCAAGCTGCCGAGCATCCAGCGCTTCACCGTCCTCCTGAAATCCCGCGGCTCTCAGGAAGTCCAAAGCGCCCGGAACGTCGAAGACCTGTTGTGACAGCCAGGATGAACCGGGACGAAACCAGGATGAAGAATGGTAGAAACATGGGATTCAACGACTAAGCCAGGATGAATAAAGGTTTACCTATGGGGATGTTTCTTGCCATAGGGTTGATTTATTGCTAGAAATGATTAAAATTGGATGATTTGAAGGCACCCGTCTTTTGAGAAACACCCAGAGAAATAATGGTAATGAATATTGGTAATAGCTATTACCTATAGAACTACTATTCTAATGGAAAATATAATGGTTTACCTATAGAAATAGCTATTACCTGGAGAAATAGCGGCAATGAATATTGGCAATGGTTCAGCATAGCTGCTATTATGAATAATGGTTTACCTATAGACAATGAATAGTTCCCAGGATTCTATGACGGGATTCATGGGTGATGGTTTACCTATAGAATCCTGGATAATGGTTTAGTCTAGCAAAGGTAGTGGTTTACCTGTTGGTTATACATGGTTTTACCAACTTGTGTTGGTTTAAATAGTAGTCCCTTCTACCCTGGTTGCCAATAGAATCCAGGATGATTTTTAGCAAAAGTAGTTAATTGATTAACCACTGCTTGGTGTCTAAATTCAGATAACCACCGGTCATTAGTGATATCAACCAACAAGATGGTATCAATCAAATGGTGAATAATGGTGAATGATGGTAACCACTTGCTCGCCAGTCAATCAATGCTGTTAACCAAAATTTTGGTGATACTAATTGTCAATGATATTTACCAACATCAATTCATGGGTATATCCAAGACATTCCAAGACAATGGGTGCATCCAAGACAATGGGTACATGCAAGATATAGTATCAATCGGTATATCAAGGTATGAATAATATCAATGCGCAAGAAGAGCTGGTCGATGCGCATTGTCAGCGGCGACTGCACGTGCTGCTGAATCATTGTTGGCTTCCGCCCAACTACGTCTGGTGATTGGCTTCAGCTTGTAGCAACTCTGGATAAATGATGAATGTTCATCTTCTATACCAAACAACTAGTTCATGGTCACATACTAAAATGGATGGGTCATTCACGATTCACTTTCTCGCTGGTAACTCAAATCACAATTAGACTGGCCATTTATCCCAAAAGTGCAGGTTGAGTCAGCTGGGGTTTGGTTTTACCAATGCATGGATCAAACTTGGACCTGGGAATTCCAGCATGAGTATGTCCTAGTAAACAAGCATCGGCAATAATAACCACCTTTGTGAATCATTGATATCTATCATCAACAACAACTAATTATTAATTTGCCTGACAACCATACCAAGTGTTGATAATAATTGCTTATCACTGCCTAACAACCATGCGGCTGGACCTTCCAATTTGATCGCCACCTTCGTCCCCAATGCCACCTTCGTCTTCAGGGCTGCGTTGGACATCTTCAAATGTCGAAACTTGGCCTCGCTGATGGAAGCTCCACGACCATCGAAAACATTAATGTCTACCATCTCAACGGAGAACAAAGGCTTTTAGGGGATACCCCTCTATCAATCAGGGTAAACATCAATCAACTAAAAGGATTTAGGATATGTTTACCCCTCTATTAATCAACCTTAACTATTCCAGGGTAAACATTACATCAAACATCACCAAACCATGAAACACGATTCACCAAAGACATGGAATCATAGAGAAACCATTGAATAAGAGGTATATGGTCTACGTCAACAACAATGAGCACATGATGGGAAATGTAATGATGATGGTCTCTACGAGCTACTAAGTAGAGGGTATGGCCATAACTCCATTTCACTAGGATTGCCACCCTTCCCACTTACAACATGAGCTCGCCTCACAAGTATCAACCTTCAACTCTGTGTATGTGTGTGTGTGCGCGTGCCCATATATGGTCAGGAACCCCCCAAAACCATCCAAAACCAGCCAGCATGACAACCATGATCATATTTTCAACGGGAAAACCATCAATGATAAGCCCCTTGTCCTGATACTGCTGGTCATCACCGGTGTTCAGGCCCGCCTCAGCCGGGTGGTCCGCGATGTTTTTCAGGATCTTCAGCAAAGTAATATAGCACGTCTCCTGCTGATCTGGGCCCACAGCTCTCACGAGTTACTATAACATAGCTGGGGTGAAGCACCACTCGGGTCACAAGTTCAACATGGGGTGCCCATATCTCAAAGCGAACCATGTGCTGATCTTCATCCCGATGCGCTTTCTGCGGGTAGGTATGGCAGGTAGCGTTCTAGGAAATGATCGGAGAGGCGGCACTTTTCCGCTTAGTGTGGCTTGCACCTGGACAGACCAAAATTATTCCCATGCTTGTCTTGAGCTTCAACCTTCCAGTTGGAACTCTCCTGGTGGCTCCGGGCCTCGCTCCCCCATTCGAAGGGTATAAGGATAGCTCCTCATCGCTCCCTCCATCTACCAACAGCCCCAACCAGCTGATAAAACCACAGAACCAGGGAGGTACCCATGGCAACTGATGAACAGTTTCAAGCCCGCGGCCACAGAAGTGACGAAGCGAAAAAGGAACCCTTGATGGTCGCGATCACGTACTTCACCATGATCTTTCAAGGCGATCCATCAGTGCCTGCCATGAACCACACGCCGCCAAGTCATCAAGGGCCAGCATGAACCAGAATGAACCATCACCATGAAACATTCATTTCCATAGGTACACGTCAATCATCATAGTCTACTACCATCAACCGTGTTACCATTCGTCACGAGTAATCATGAGCGAACAGCTACGTACTTCACCAACCATCTAACCTTAACTGGTTGGTGGTTTCAACCTCTATGAAACATATTGGTCAACCAACCATTTGTTAATGATTACTAGGAAAGATAAAACATGTTTACAACCACCACTAGCCACCACTAACCACCACTCGCCACCCATCACAGGGCTCCTGCTTGGCCCAGTCGGACTGGGCCATCTGATGCATGGCTCCATCAAGAGCCTGCGGCCGCAAATGCGAAGCTCCCCGCGGCGCTGGTTGGTTGCTCCCACATGGGTAGTTGGGTAGGGCCATTAGGCCATGGGTCAAGCATTCAACTAACAAATAATAGCTGGTTAATGGCTAATAATAAGGGATGACAACTAACAATCATAGGGGATACCAACTATATATTGACAGCATGTCATTCAGTCCATTCACCTCCATGAATAGGAGCTTCCAATCATGGGTATATATGGACGCCATTTTCAGGAGGCTATGATATCAGCACATTCCAAATGCTGTCTTTCTTGACCCACACCCATCAACTTGCGGCCATCTCTCATTTTACAACATATTCTTCCGTCGGTCTTATGATGAGCTATTCATGTTTCTCATATTTGCTTTTTTGATCCATTGTCAATTTCTCAGGAGCTGATTGTCATGCAAATGCAAGATTCCAAACATGACTGTGACTAAGCTGCTCCCCGACAGCTGTGGCGAACTTGCGACAGTTGCCTGTCAGAATCATGGCACTCATTGATCCCTCAATTGTATTCAATTGTGGGGTAGCCAGTTGGAGCAACGGTTTCGCGGCTGCTGTGCTGGAATCCGTGGCTCCCTAAGATGTTCAGCCGATTCTTTGCGTTGCTGCAGTTTAGCCATTCATATGCACCTGACAAAGATTTAGGAATGTGTGACTGTTCAAATGCAAAATGTTACAAGGTTCCAATACATTGCCGGTATACACATATTTGTGGACACAATATGTATTTGGTTGATATAAGCATACAATAACATTGAATAATTACATCTTTGCCACTGGAACTTCAATTCCAACAAGGGGAGTGAAATCTGCAATTCTTTTCTGAAGTCGGGGGCATCTCACAGCGTCATGATGGCCAGCAGATTTGCGGCTGGCTTTCCAGTGGCACCAAAGTTTTTGTATGCCTTCTTGAGCCTGTCTACTGTCAATTTTTGCAGCTCCTGAAATTGCTTTGACTTCTCTCTCGCTTTATCTTTCTCTGCCAAAGCCATGTTGCATGTTGCAAGCCCCCACAGGGCTCGGAGGTTCATCTCGTCCAAATAGGCTGCCATACTGAAATACTTTCTGCTGGCTTCGAAGTCTCCAACTGAGTACATCAGCTCTGCGTAGGTCAGAATAGTGTACATGGAGCGAGGATTGTGCACGATCAGCTCTTCGAAGCAAAACGCTGCTCTCTGCAAACTTCCAACCTCAATGTACAACTCACCGAGCTCATGCCAAACCTCCGAATCTGTGCTGAAGGTCTGGAGGTAGGTGTTAATTGCTTCTATGGCCTCTGGAACTTTGCCGCTCTGCTTGTGCATAGCGATGAGGCGTTTGTGTGCCATGGTGTCCTCGGGCTTTGTGGCCAAGATCTTCTGATAGATCTTCTCAGCCTCCTTCCACTCCGCTTGACTCTCCTTTTCAATGCCTTTTAAGCGCTCGACTCGGAGAGAGGAGGGGAAGTTCTTCGTGAGTTCTTTGAGGCAGTAGTCCCGCCAATCGTCGCAACCCAGTTCTGCAGCTGCCATGAAGACCTGTTCCAAGACAGTCCACAACTCATTTCCCAGCCGCTCTCTTCGCACCAGCTTAGAACCATGCTGAAGGACCAACTCAGGCTGGTGGATTTTGTGAGTCCGCATAAATTGCAGCAACTCCATTGCAGCCGTGCTGCTACTTCCGGCTTTCACGACCAAAGCATCATATTCACCCGGCTCCATGACCTTGCAAAGAAGTTGAATTGTCGAAGCAAACTTGAGCCAAATCTGTGGAGCACCACCTCTTTGGCTGACCACATCCGGTGGAAATGACCATTGAAGGGTCTACCCTTTCCCTAGTAATACCCATTCATTAACAACCTTACTATCCCCTGTAGTTGACCTTTGATAGCCATTACATCCAACCACCATTGCTAGGCATCGTCAATAACCATTGAAAAAAAACAGTGATACCCATTAACAACCCCCATCGTATTTGGTTATCCCGTAGCTGACCATTTATCAACCACGTCAAACCAATCTCTTCCGGATTCCTACATTAAACCATATTCTTCTTTAACCACCACCATCATCATCATGATGATCATCATCATCATCATCATCACCATCACCATCACCATCATCATTGTCGTCATTATCATCGTCATCATCAGCATCATCGTCATCATCATCATCATCATCATCATCATCATCATCATCATGATCATCATCATCATCATCATCATGATGATCATCATCATCACCATCACCATCACCATCACCATCACCATCATCATTGTCGTCATTATCATCGTCATCATCAGCATCATCGTCATCATCATCATCATCATCATCATCATCATCATCAATAATCGTTTGATAAACCCCATTGAGAACAGTCAAACCACTCTTCGTAAACCATTCTCAAATGGTCAATAAAGGATTTAAACCACATTAACCATTAATAAAGCACATTAACCATCATCAATAACCCTTTGATAAACCACATTAACCATTCTCAACGCAGGATCACTGCTTGCCGTTTCTCTGCACCAATCCCCGGAGTCGGCGCCTCTGTCATGGCGAGCTCGTCCGCTCGAGATCGTGCACGCGTCACGACGTGTTTTTGACGAAATGGCTGCGGTGGGGCGCGGCGCTAACGGAGAAACACCGAGGCAACCAGCTGTTCATGTCGTCTTCGACTTCTTTACTATCTTATGATTCATGATGGTTGGTTTGACTGGTTGGCTATACTATCCTGTGGCTGATGAACGTTCATGATGCTTTGTTACGGTCGACAATAGTACGGTGAATCATGTTTACTAAAGAATCACAATCATCAGTAAACATCAGTGATGTTCTTGACGATTCACTGTTGGTAACGGTGGCTGGAAAATCATCATAAGCGCAAATGAACGTTACAATCATGAGAGTAGAACTGAACCCATAGGAGTGGAAATAGCGACAACTTTTCAGTTGGGTAGAAACCAACCGGCAGGTGACAAAGGTGCCAGCAAAAGCTCCGGGGAATGGGCCAATCCGTCCGCTGGATATGCTTCAAAAATGAAGCAAAAACACATTAGACGTGCGGTTGACACTACTGGGGATCTCCATAAATACATGTGGGTTTCTATGGATTTCTCAAAATTGAGAACCCCAAACATGGATGGTTCCCAAGAATAAAAGATTCATATTGGATGATTCGGGGGTACCCCACCATTTTAAGAGACTATCCCATACCAGCTTTTGTTGCTTTTCAGATGTGTGCTTTGTTTGCATGAATAGTCATGGGACTCACAGCAGATCTGTTTCGGAATGTCTCTACCCAAAACCCAACCGTCCGCAATAGATCATTTCCTGTGAGGCAACCAGCATCTTTGAGTGTAATGAAAACATTCATGGGTCCGACGGTGACATTTCTTGCCAAACTTTTGTCTTCAAAATCCAGCGATGCCCACATTTCTTCTTGACATCTCCACTGCAATTTCTGGGTTTGGCATGCGAAACATCTTTGGTGTTCCAACATAGTCCAACAAAAGCAGGAGAAACATGGAGAAACTATTTCTGCTATAGAAAAGTACAGTCTTTCAATACAATCTCAGATTCAAATGAATCAATCACTTACGGAATCACCCACTGAATTTATTCCATTACTTTACATTGATATTGAATTCAATCACTTACGGATCACCCAGTCACGCTTTCAGCACCCTGGTCTTGGTGGGATCACCCAGAGACTGCCCAAGCTCAGGGCGAGGCCCAGAATTTTTTTCGTGCCATGGCGCAGGCGGACCCGGTGGCCGGCAGTCCGGACCGAAGCTGAGTCAGTCACCATGTTAACCAGCGATTTCCGTGGGACTGTCTATTTCAAGCAACAGTTTTAAGGTGGACCCAGCAAAGTTTAGTAGGTGAAGCAGTTATTTTGATCATAATGGATTTTCTACCCAACCAGGTTACCTTACCAGAGTGTATGTGCTTAAAAATGGTTTATTACACGGATTCAACCACCAGCACGTTTGGGTGTGAATCACAACCATAACTATAACCAAAGCTTGACACTTTACATGTTGGTTCGTACTTTTATTGTAGGTACAGTTAGGGCTGTCCCCAATGATATGTCCGGATATCAGATTCTGGAAGTGCACGGTATTTTTGAAGCCACACTGGAGCCATGACGCTGGTGAAACGCTCAGCTGTTTGTATGTGGCTGTGGGTCACTATTAACCCACCAATAATAGGGAAACCAATGGTTAATGATAGGGGAACCAGGGGTACAGGGTTTTGACCCATAGCCATGATAGTTCGTGATACTCCCAAATGTAGGTCAGACCGGTCATAATGAAACATCCTGTCACAATGGATGTGCAGCTGTTCCGCCCGCAGAAAACTACTGCTCACATGAATTCATCGTTCCGGTAGGGCTGAACCAGCTGGCAACAGCAGTTTTCATAGACGAATAGATCTGAAAAAAGCCAATGGCAAAATATGGCAAAGAACTTACAATTAGGGATGCTTAGGCGATCATGAAGGGAATGGACAACACGATCGACTGGAAGTCACAATCCACGACTTCAGACGAGGGGGGTTCATGAGGTGTTCAATTTTTGGATGTTTCTATTGCATTGAAGGTAGTCAATCCACCAGTTGTAGATGGTGTTCATACTAAGTCAGTAAAAAGGGAGATTCCCAGTGTCAAGTACCCATTTCCCAGAGAGCAACCACCATCAATTAGCAGCACATCATCTGCCCCAAGCCTGCTGTTGTTTATTCAGGCAGACCAAAGTCCAATCTACAACAAGAAACGACAGCGATCTGCTATGGCTTCCAACTTTGATGGTCACCGTACATGAACCATGGACGATCATAAAGCCTGACCATGGGGAAACTCGCACAATTAATTCATGATCCACTTGACAAATTGTCAGGATATGGCTACGAAGATGGGATCTTGCATGTCATAGGTGATCTCTTCTTAAAGAGAAAACTCATCGATTTCGGAAATTCACTTTTACATAGAGAGATTAATCCATAGTATCAACTATCATCAGCCGACGATGCCGATGGATCATGATGGATCATGCCATGCTTGTCCCATCAACCAGCCATTTGTGGAGCGCCAGTCCCGAACCGAGCTGCCTGGTGCAGCTGCACAGGTCTCTTGGCAGCGTCGCTGGAGGAAGGGCCTCAGCTCTGGGTGGAAGTTACCGTTGCGGGTTGCTGGTTAAAATAAGCTGATCAAGGAGCTCGTGCCATGGAACTAATCAGCTGAATTTGCCAACTTTGACGGTAAAAAATACATGATTCAGCTGGTTTACCCTTGTTGCCAAGCGGCTTTGACAATGACAATCATGATCAACAGTTCTTCACGAATACATAAGTATCAAAAAAAAGTATTCTGTATGTATGGAAGCGACTCTATTGGCTTGATCCCATCTGCTGGTCGGTGAAGTGGGAATCAGTCCCATTCATCTAATCAATCAACGGCTGATTTTTTGATTGTTCTTGATGAAAGTAATAATCCAATCAAAAGGTCCTGCAATCATTTCCCATCACTAGTGATATTCATGATTCTCATGGATCAACCATCGTAAACCAATAATCATTATCATAATTGTGGTTATCTTGGATCAATCCAACCATCTGACGGTCTTAGTTACGATCATAGTTGGGATAACTATGGCAGTGATTGTCGATTACAGTGATGGATTTAGTGGTTATGCTTTCAGTGATTGATATTGACTGATATAGTTTTGATTTATGATGGTCATAGTATGTTATAGTCTATTTTGATCTATTTGGTGAACTATTGATTGATATAGTTGTGGTTATAGTATATCAATGTACATCATAGTCTATTTGGTGAACGTATGTGAACGTGGTGGCTGATTGAGTGCTTCTCCCCCCATGATCACCATGGCTTGGCGCCATCCCAGCGCATGGCCGCGCGCCTATGCTCTTCGTAACTCCCAAGGCCAAGCGAGGCACCGTGGCAAACCTGGGGCCACACGAGTAGTTGGATGGGGTTAAGCATGGTTGATGTGGTGAATTGATGGTTAAGTGATGGCTAACCCATGGCTAATTAATGGTTAGATGATGGTGAGTTGATGGTCCAGTGATGGGCATGGCAAACTGATTCTTAAGTGATGGCAAACTGATTTTTAAGTGGCAAAACCGATGGTTTTATGAATGTTAAATCAGTGGTTAGTTTTTTAACAGTGGCAGCGAATGCTTTGTCAATGGATTACAAAGTGGTTAGTGATGGTGAGTGGTCAGCCAGTGGTTAACTAATGGCAATCATGGTGTATCCAGCAATCATAAGTGATCGTTGCTATGGTGAGCAAATGTGAGCTAAGGGTTGATGGTTGATTCCAGCGCTGAAAAACAAAAACTTGCCATCGATAGTGATCGAAAATGAGGCAAAACAATAATGCCCAAAATAAGCAGCAATGATATCATATCATGTCATTGATATCACTATCATGATGCCACACCAAGCAATAACCAATTGATTAGTGATAGTTCTTACAGTACCAACCGTGGTTCCCTGGAAAAGTAAGAACTGGAATCAGCTGTAGCCGCAGCAGGAGAAGCTCAACCAATGATCACTCATCATGATCAACCAATCCTACTGATAGTTTATCATTACCAGTATCATTTGCTTCCCAAATTTACCATAACAAATGGGTATTCAACAGCGGAATCTCCCATTACCCACCAGTTATCATTGTTCCCAACAGGCATCAGTGATTAACTGTCTATGGTCATAAACTAAACATTCTCATCCACTGTGACAAGTGAACTGGTATCTGAGCTAGTTAACTTAACTACTCAGCTACTAAATCTGAGCTATAATCTGCAGCACCAACTGGTACCTTGTCCACTGACCACCGGTGCACGTACATGTCGCTACCGGTGGCCGGGTGGCCACGTGTCGTTCAACAGGTCCTTGGCCGACGGCCGCTCCGAGACCCGAGGCCTGGCAAAGGTGAAGCACCACCCGCAGTGGCTCACAGAAAAATGGCCAGCGACCGGGGCAGCCGCAGTTCACCAACCAACCAACCGACCGACCAACCAATGGTGAAGCTGGTTAATAATAGGGGATAACAACTAGATACAACTAGCAACTAGCTTGGGGATATAATAGGATATACCAGCTATATATGGCGAGCTGGGTCAAGCAGTTCACCAACCAACTGAGTCATGGTTAAGGAAGTAGCTGATCAATGGCTAAAAGGGATGAGAACCAACAATAGTAGGGGATATACCAGCTATATGGCGAGCGAGCTGGGTCAAGCAGTTAACCAACCAATAAGATCCGGGTAGGGCGCTACATCAGCATCCAACATGACTGGTAGAGCGCTACACCAGCATCAAACATCTGAACCATATCCACTATGGGAATCATGGTTCATCAATCACCGCAATAAACTACTTCTACGATATTGATATGACTGATGTCCCAACACCTTGTGTCGGATTTCACTCTTTTTCTTCATGAGACTCTGTGCATGCAGGCTCTGTTTGACTCAGTCGAAGCTCGGTAAAATTTCAGTATATATGAAAGGTCACATTGCCTCACATAGACTTCTATTTGTTCACATCATGCATGACTTTGGCATACCCCGTTTACTGGCCATTGCAATCTTACCCCTGCTGAAATCATCCCTCTTGACATCGTTGCTTCCGTGCCATGCCCATAGAGTCGTTGGTTTGATACCCTAGGTATGTCATGGTTGCTTTCCTGGTATGACTACGGCTATCGTTTGTTTTCGCAACCCAACGATCCAGCTTATCCCGGCTTAGCCACCAGGTCATCAAACATGTCATGAACATGAATCTCATCACATGAAACTTTGTTAACCACCAGGCCTCATCACCCCGTGGATCACCATCTTGACCACGCCGACCACCCTAAGCACCAAGGTTGATCACCATGGCAACCGTCGCCTCAAAGCGGCTTGGCACGCCCTCAAGGCGCTGGGACTCACCTGGAGGGCCAGGCTCCAAGGTGAAGTTCCAATCGCCAAGATCCATGGGCTAAGCTGTTAACAATGAAGTAAATGATATGGCTTGTAAATGATGTGGCTTGACCATGCTCAATATTGGATGACTAAAGACTAAATCATGAAAGTCAATAATGAAGTACACAAATGACATGGCTTGACAAGGGCGAATAATAGATTAACATGTGCTAAAAGGATTTGTAGTCATTTGAAATGATAGGCTCGGCTCCGAAAAACTACCTAGATTTTGCTTGTTCAGTAGGAAGCACTCGCGACACTCTTGCTGTTGCTTACAGAGGTCCTTTGAAAATGTGGACTGCGATCAAGCACCAAACTTGGGTGCAAGTGATAGTATCCATGGTGGTTACAGTATTGATTAAAACAGGTTTATGGTTATCCATAGTAACGACGCTTCCTGCTCATTGATGAGCAACTGTATTTCGCAAAAGATGGGCAAACAACTCTTGCAAATGATGATTAATCATCCTTCGAACATATTTGTTTATGATGCTATGGCCATTCGTACTGCTTGGTGCTTTTGTATCTCCAGAATCTGCTGAGCCATGCGCTCGCTGCTCGATCAAACCAGCTGCGGCACTGCCGACCGTGCCGCCTGTCTCCATGCAGCATCGGCTTCAAAGTCCGCCCCTTTGGGGCTCAAGATCCGACGCCGCACCTTGCATGACTGGGTCTGCCGAAGATGGCTACGGCTGTGGATGTTAAGAACCAAGTGACTAAGCAATCAAGTAACGAAGTGACCAAGATATACCAAGATATACCAAGATTAACCAAGCAACAAAGTAGCCAAGCAAGCAACAAAGTTACCAACCAAGCAAAGTAACCAACGAAGCAACAAAGTAACAAACCAAGTCGCCAACTAAGTATCCGAGCAAACGCAAGAATAGCAAAAAAAAGTGTTGGAGCAACAAGAAAACATAGGATGCCAGGAGCAGCAGATTCAAGTTTCAGACCCAAAGTGAACTGCCGACATGGCACCGCATCCAGGTCATTGCCCACGGTGTAGAAGGGATGTCGGTTGGTGATCATCTCAAAGATCATCACCCCAATCCTGTGATCGAGAAACTGTAGGTTCACATGCACAACTTAAGAATCCGCTGCACTGTTGACATGTGGATTGCTCGATTGGTTGCTGGATGTTGCTTGGTTGCTTGCAATTGGAAATCCTCATGTTCAGATGAGAACAGGATTCGTCTGTACCTGCGAGGGCCACATCATCTGTGTGGGTTGTGAATCCATTTCCCAAGCATCAAATCACTCTTGGCCCCCTGAAAGGTGTGGATTCCGCCTCAACATTGCCCATGATCTGAGGCCTGTCGTATCGCTGGTGGACGCGCGCGACAATTGCAGAGCTATAGGCACGCACTGGCTGATCAATGTGGCGCGGATGACAATGATCATCATGACTTCCTGTTGAAGCATTGCGTTTCATTAGGGTTTCTCATCCCATTGCAAGCATCAGGTGCTTTCCAAATTCTAATGGTGTCCAGGCGTACCAAACCGAAACCCCTGCGTCCAAGCATCGACCAAACGTCCGCCTTTTCACCGTATTGGCCTTCGTACACCTCGTGGCCGTGGGATATCTCAACACTGCTCAATGCTAAGATGTAGGCAACAACAACTGGTTTCTCATCCAACCTGTGGAGGTTTCTCAAAATAGGGAACCCCCAAAACCGTTGGTGTATTACTATACATGATTAGTACAAAGATGATTGGGCGGTATAGGTACCCCTATTTTGGGAAAGTACCAATTACCGACAGTGATAAAAAACAACTCGCATTTGCATACCCAATTGTACCGTATACCAATATATTGTATGCGGGTAGCGCACACAACAGCTGATCCAGAATCGGCGTAGATACCGTCAAGTCAAAGTGGATGAGTAGATCGAAGGGTGTCACTACACTCTATGGCAATGAGATGGCGATGCGATCTCCCCTAGCCAACACCGAGTGAGAACCGTGAGTTATCCCTTTTCTCTTGATCCAAAAGGACTGGTAGCACTAAGTGTGAGCAGCAAACTCTTTGGGTGCGATCACAGAAGCAACATCCCCCGGAGCCCCTGGTTGTTCTTCAGAGGTTTCCTGTTCGTTGTAATCCTCGAGGGGTGCTAGGCCTTGTTTTCTCCTGTTGCGCGCTGACTGCATGCGTGGATCATGGACAATTTTCCACGAATGGTTCAGTTGATAAAATCGTTGAATTTGATGTAACTCTGTATCCTTCGTCAACGAATTGGCGAGTTGAGCATCGGAGTTTACCCACCGCAGTGGGAGGTTGGTATTGACCAGAGCTTCTTTCAATCCGAGCATCTCCAACGCCGTCCGATTTTCCGGCCCCTTAGGGGCATATATGACAGTATGCATGCGATCATGCACATTGGTTGAGTCAGTAACTAGCACCGCGGGAACTCTAGCTACCTGCTTCTCCGTTTCCCGAACAGAAACTTTGTTTCCACACATTTCGTAGAATTGCAGCCGAACCGCATACAACATGTCTTCGCAATTGATGGTTGCCAAACATTCCGCCGCTCCCGGAGATCTGCACTGTCGCCCAATCTTGGACGAGTTCCATGCAATTGGACTGACTCTGCACATGTGACCTTGCAATAACTGTTTCGTAGTTATGCCAATAAAAATACCTTGAGTACTTTTTCCATCAACTCTGTTTTGAACCGAGGCATCCGCCCAACCAGCAATCAAGATATCATGCAACTGAAAACCGCCATGAATCAACATCTGATGTTTCCTTTGACACTTAGTTCTGTAGATCAACTTGTTGGTTTCAAGCATCGTGGTCACCGTACTACAGTTCACCTGAGACAGAAGAAGACTTACTCCGGCCGACACATGTGGACATGTTTGTTGTGCACACCAAGACAAGGCTCCTAAAGCAGCACGTAACCTTGATTTCTCTAAGTCCGTGGTCTTCGACTGAGGGTTCCGACGTCTCTCCGCACAAATGCTGATTTCTTTGAGATCATCAATGTACTGGACTTGTGAAAGAGTGAATCCCCCATCACTGGTGCGTGTAATTTCCACACCACACTGAGTGAACTTGTTTCTTTCCCAAGTTCCCCATTTGAATTTTTCTTTGATTCTGTCACACAGTTCCGTCCATTTGGCACAATCATCCCTTCCAGAAAACAGGAAGTCATCAACATGCCCACTAATCAAACCAATAAGAACATCATTTTCAACATACTTAAAGCAACATGGGTCACAAACACATCTTTGAAAACCAATGGAAACCAAGTAATCCGAAACCGTCAAAAACCATTCCAACGGAGCCTCAACCAAACCATAACAAGCTCTTTTCAATCTGGTGACCGAACCAACATCAATTCCCATTTCTTGACAGATCTCATCAGTGGGTATGACATAGGACTCCCCTTTGTATTCTCTGCCCTGAAGGAACGCCCCGGAAACATCCCCCTTCTGAACACTGAATCCCAATGACGCTGCAATCGACAGCAATAGCTGCCGAGTAGTGCGCGTCATCGTCGGTGCCGCCACTTGTCTAAACTCATAGTGTGGGTCCATGTATCCTAAGATGACACATCGTGCTTTTGGTTTCTTCTCACCTGTGTCTTCGCGTTTCCATGTGAGAACCCAACGCATTTTCATGGCAACCGACCTACTGGGTTGGAGATGTTTAGGGATAGCTTCTAGAGCCTCAGCCGCCAGGAACTTCTTGACTTCTTCATGTTTGGCTTTCCCCATAAGCTCTCTCTCTTCAGGGGTCAGGGACCGTTCACTCACTTCAGCCGTTCGCCGTTTCAGATTTCCTACCAAGAAGGACTCTAGATGGTCAACCGCATATTTCATTCCCCTCTTAGTAGTAGGCATATCAACCTTGATCCCCCCCGCCGCATCCTCCTGTCCCCAGAAACACTCCGCCTCCGGGCTACCCATTGAGTCCCCAAGAAAGGCCATGTCATGTTTCTTGTAATCACTTTCCCCAAACAGATCATCATCATCATCCATCGGGATATCCCTGACTGGGGGTGACTCCGGTACCCACTGCTTCCCTCTGACCCTCTTTGGTGGTGGTGGTTGAACCGTTTCCTCATCAACAGCCTGTTCAAATTCCATGTCGCTGGGAACTTCTTGAGACACGTCATCAAATTGGTGGTTTCCCAAATCATCAACCATCTTGGTAAAAGTCCATGGCAGGTTCGGTGGATTCATAATCTCCTCTTGGCATTCTTCCCTTACCGAAGCCTTCCGAAGTTGCTGTGGGGCAGCTTTAATCAACCTGGAACCCCGAACCAGCCAAACCGCCGAGCCGGGCCGATAAACACCCTCCTCATCCTGTCGGGTCTCCACCGCCAGCACCCGGGCCGGTCCCGTAAAACCCCCATTCCGAGGATTGTTACCTAGCCGATTGTTTGGGTTCTGAACTCTCCAAACATACACCAAGTCCCCTGGTTGAAATGATCGCAGCCGGTAACTCCGAGAATTCTTCGCCCTCTTTATTCGTTCATTGGCATTCCATTCCGAGAGTGCCTGTTCCGCACACCTCATTCTTTCGATGTTTCTGGCAAATTCCCCGCTACCATTTTCCACCATCGGGGGTACCTCAAGCAAACCACTTGGTTGGAATCTCCCAGAAATGTCCGGTGCCCTACCCAACGCATGTTGAACTGGTGAAAAACCACGAACAATTTCCCGTTCATTGCAAACACGCAGCGCTTCAGCTAGGGCTTCATCAACCGACATTTGGGGGTCTTCCTTCACCAGTTTACCCATGACATGTTTCGCACTACCAATCGCTCTCTCCACATGACTGATTCCCCAATGAGCTTCAGCCGGGATAGGATCCAGTTCTATTTGTTGACTGTCCATGCACTGAGCAATTTCGTGTGATTTCCAAGGGCCCGCAGGATCAACCCTCAACCGATCTGGTTTCCCAAACACTGGTTTCCACAATTCCTGGAATGACTTGATTAAGTCAGCCGCCGTGCCCCCAGGTCCTTTTCCCCGATAGGTGATTTTACCGACCCGAAACCGACTACCTTCATCAATGAACACCTTGCTGCTGGTTAAGATATTTTATTTATTTGATGCATGGGGTTT
>VSDK01014523.1:265084-282974 GCA_009767595.1 Symbiodinium kawagutii | reverse complement strand
CATTGACTTGTTACCTGGTGGGCTGTGGGTAACTTAAGTCAACAATATATTTCTATACTTGTATATAGATCAAAAAAGTAAAGGTGTAAGCTGGGTGTCTTAGCCATTGCCATCTGAACAGAATTGCAAAGCATGAAACCTCAATATATATATATATATATAGATAACATATTTAGTTCACAACTTGCTAGTTCTGGTGATATCATCATACCTTCAGGAGGCTACACACTTAGAACGTCCATATTTAGTTGATTCGATACATCACATTCTAATCTCCGTCAGGCAACTCCTTCCGTCCAGAGACCAAGGTGCCATCAAAAAGCCACTTTGCCAAATCAGCCTTCGTCGAATAGCCTCTCTGAAACCAAGACATCCAAATGATCCTTTTGTACCTGAGCTGGTTTGCAACCAACAGGAAACAAAAATTGATGATCTGCATCTTTAGATATAATTATCCAACTATACGGTCATTTCTGATGCACATAGACTTATTACATATATAGAAATCCATACTATGTACGTGCACAATATGTATTCATGTACATGCAAAGACAATTCTACAATACATACATGTCTAGGCATAAATGTGAATATATAGTTCAATGCCGACAACACCGTAATGGCCAGTCATTAAGCATGATCTACCACCAATTAGATTGTTGATTGAAATATTGCAGATTAGGCACTCCTCGGATCCAAGCTGTGCAAGTGCCCACGCATCTGCAGTAAGCGACGTTTCCACGTCACACCTAGGTTGGCGTGACAAACCCTTGTGTACTGGGAACCCTTTTTGGAAATGTCACATATGCAGTGAACAGCAGCCCAGAATTAGTTGGTGCACCCTTACTAGTGACATGAACATCTGACATAAAATGTGCTCAGCTTACACCTCCATCTGGAAAGAAAGAAAGAAAGAAAGAAGGAAAGAAAGGAAGGAGAAAAATAGAGAGAAGATAGAAAGGATGATAGTGGCCATGGCTGCAGGTATAAAGAAATCCAGATCATAAAACAAAGCTGCCCCAAACCTTGAGGACCCCAATTTCAGTCGAAGATCGTAGAGGATGGTGTGGCTTGCACTGACATTTGTAGCTCGTCAAGCCTTCTACGTAGCTCTGGTGTGGAACCCCATTTGCAAGCTACCCTCAAGTATGCCTTCGTGAGGGCATGCAGCGCACAATGCCAGCCATCGTTCGGACCGGCGGCTGCCCCGAACCCTCCAGGGATTGGGGCAACACTGTGATGCCCAGACATCAGTTCCTCAGCCAGCCAACACCTATAAACTCAAAGCAGATTGAAACCATCAAGTATTGGCTATTGGAACCAGTCAAATTCAAAAAACCTATGATGCTGCCAAATTTCGATGTTGTGTTGAGCCATCCATTTCTTTTGCAGCTTCACAAACTTGGTAGACATGTGTGCGCCGGCACAGTCCATTAGAATCAAAGCTCGGTCATTGCACTGAGTCCCAGTTGTGCTCTGCGGCATCTCACTTCGCCTGCTAAGAACTCCAAGTAGTATATCAGCGAGCTTTCAGACCACACATGTGATGTGGGTTGACAAGGGGCCACCCAGATGTATCTGCTCAAGTCCTTGTTCACTTTCTGTCGCACAGATTCTGAAATTCCGCCCTCTCGAAAAGTCACGTACCCTCGGGCTACATGCCCGTCCACGAAAGATAGGCTGGTGAGGGTCCTTGGATTCCTCCAAGCCTCGATTGTAGCGCTTGCCTGTGACATTCCCTGAACCACCGGTCGAGCCATCTCAGTTTTGGTCTGACCACCCTTGGGGTCTTCTTCGGTTAGGGGGAGATCCAAGGCTCTTTCAAGGTTATGTCGTATTTGGCGTGAGTACAGGGAGCGGGCCATCGGATCAGCTTGTAAATTGCGCAAACTCGCCGGCTTCTGCAGGCAATGCTTTTCCGGTCTAAAGACTGTACACCAGATCTGATCAAAATTTGCGATGAGTCTTTCATGAACGTTGTACTTGCTGGCTGCCGATCTGATGAAGATTCTGATCTTCTCTAAGCTTGGGTGCTCGTATGGAAGGTGATTTCCAGGTTTGAGATTCGAACGGTTCTTGATTCCGAATGCTGTGCACAGGCGCTGCGCTCTCTTCCTCACGAACACATTGACCACTAGGAAGTTCAATATCATTATAGCATATGTGCCACTATGCTACCATCCTCAAAAAGACAACATATTCGTTCATGAAATACAAGAAATGTATATCTTAGAATTTCTGAAAAATACGTAGAACATCTAAAAAAGTCTAATGTTCCATATATTTACTTCTCACGGCGCATATGAGCACAACCCTTGAGAGGGCTCACACTTAGAACATCCCCAATTTCAGTGGTCGTCGTTATACTGTTTGCCAAATCATGTTTTAATCTGTTTTCGTGGATGGATAGGAGGCATTCCCGATGGTATGTTGTTTGGCCGTCAATGCCGCCAAAATAGATCAACAGAGTAAAGGTGTAAGTTGGGTGTCTTAACCATTGCCGTCTGAACGGAATTGCAAAAACATGAAGCTCAGTCATCAAAGAGTCATTATTCGACAACCACCCAAGCCTGGTGATAGCAGCATGCCCCTGGGAGTAACCACACTTAGAACATCCTGTAAATACGATCTGCAAATCATATTTTTACTTAGTTCCATGGATGGATGCAAGGTTGTCCCGATGATGTGTTGACTGGCTATCCATGCCAGCGAAAGAGATCAAACAAATTGAGGTGTAAGTCGGTGTAAGTTGGGTGTCTGAACCATTGCCATCTGAACGGAATTGCAAAGCATGAAACACAATCGGTGAACCTATCTAGTCAACAACCGTCTAGCTCAGGTGATATCAGCATGCCTTCAGGAGATTCCACACTTAGAACATTCCCAAAAAACACAAATTTCGATCAACTATCGTCCAAGAAGCAAAAGAGTTGCATCATTCTCTGCAATCCTGATTGGGCGCAACAGGTTCTGCACATTCTGAATCAAGCCGTCGACCTTCTTGTCCAGCTCTTGCCCTTTTAGGTGAGCCAGCTGTTCATCCTGATCTCGAAGCATCTGCAAAGCCTTCTCTTTCAAAGAATCCTGCATGGAGGAGACAACACTGTTCCACAACTCCGTGCAGAAGACCAGTAGGTTCTTGGCATATTGCATATTCACTTCCTCTCCCAAAACGATTCTTTCCATCAGAAGATCTTCCACAACGGTTTGAAGAGGCAATGGCATGTGTATCTGCTCCGTCTCAGTCATCTTCGCAATTGAGTGCTTCATTGATTTCATCTGAATGATCCGACGTATGCAATTGGGCACTTCACAATGCTTCTTCATCAACTCCGGGGCAGTCCGGACCAGAAGCGGCCACTGCTGTTGCCTGCGAGCCTTGGCCCACTTGGATGCATACACACACCCATCAAAGTATCCCTCCATTGATGCAACTGCTTCCGTCGGCTTTTTCATGCCAGAAGCCACTGCCTTCTCGTATGTAGACATGATGTTTTCTTTCTGGAACAGACTGATCATCTTCTTTTTCCCAGACCCCTTCTTGTTTCCTTTGCCCACGCCTCTGGCTTTCTTGTGTGGTAAGCCATCCGCATCACATGTGGTCTTTCGACGAAGTCTTCGTTGGGGATGGAATGGCTTCGGTGCATCGATCGATCCTGAGGAACCCAATGCGGGTGCAGCACCCATCTCATCTTCTTGTTGAGCATCTTGATGATCAGCTTGTATCAGTTGTTCTTGCATGCTGCCATCCTGAACCACAGAATCACCAGTTCTAGTTTTCTTGTTTGGAGGTGGTGAAAGATGGTCCAAATCCACATCACGCCATGCTTCACAAGAGATGAAGCTTGCAAGGATCACTGCCTGTGTGACCGTGCTGCTGAAACCATTGCCAGCGAGATCTTGTGCGAACTTGTCATCGCTTGCCATCTTGTTCCAAGCAGCCAAGTTCTCGGAATCGCATCTCCACATCCCCTGGGACTGCAAATAATCAACTCCCACGAGATACCGGCCGAGTCCAACTGCATATATGTCATGTGATGGGCGGACGCAAGTTGTCACTTCCAGAGCAGCTTCTGGTTTATTCCCTCTGCTTTCTGAAGTGTTTGAATCGATGAACACGTTCCTGGTCTCAGCATCCTCAGTTGGACTTCGACCAAAAAACAGCATATGTAAAATTTTGTGTGTATACATATATATATATAGCTATCAAATTTCCCAATAATGTTTCATCAACGTATCTTATTCTCTTTCTGTGTATCCATCTATATATCTATATACATATATACATGGAAAAAAAACACCCATCATATGTATATGTTGATATACAAAATTGATCAATGTGTATGTACTTTCGTCTGGATGTTTCAACCACCCACCTACCCACCCAACAGCCTAGTCACCACTGATTTCACCAATCCATTTGCCTCTATTCGTTAATCCACCTATTTGTCCATCCGTGCATTCATTTATTCATCTATCCATTCATTCATTACTTCCCATATCCATCGATCTCTTCAGGCTAGAAACTTGATACTTCTCTAATGCTGCCTGAACGAGCTTTCTCTCTCTGTCGGTTTGAACTGGCACCCTCGGTAGGCCTTGGACGAAACATTCTTCCATAGGAAAATGAAAGTCAGATTCCAAAGCTTGGAGCACATTCTGGAATGCTTTGTCGAACTCGTCGGCGTCAATCCCAGTGTTAAGCTGAGCGCACCCCCAGACTCTGTTTCTGCGCTGCCGTAGAATGAACTTCTGTGTGTCCACGAGTCGCCATGCCTAGCAAATTGGGCGTCGTTGGTGGTAAAAACATTGCACATCAATGAACAATATAATGTGGAAACCTTTTCTTGGCTGATAATCATATGATGTTTATGTTTTCAATTCATATGATTCATATCATACTTATAAACAATTGTATCATCGCATGTCCTCACACTTAGAACATCCAAAGACATAAGTACATCTTAA
Organism: Symbiodinium kawagutii; assembly: GCA_009767595.1. NCBI lineage: Eukaryota > Dinophyceae > Suessiales > Symbiodiniaceae > Symbiodinium > Symbiodinium kawagutii. The sequence goes on along the minus strand of VSDK01014523.1, from coordinate 278,006 downwards.
TGTGTATATATAAATTCTTGCATATATATATCATAATCTTCATGTACATTCATATTTTTTGAGATACATAAACCCAAATACATAAATACAGAAACAAATAGAAATTCATTCTGGTTTGCCGTTTCGATCAAAACATACTGGAAACCCAGAACATATTCCTGGACCACCTGATGATTTGCAACTCAGGAACCCAGGCGTATCCCAGAACAGCAAGGTCGTCCTGAATCGCCTCAATGCAAACAAAATCGCTTTAGGCGGTTGAGTTCTTATATTCAACTGGTGTGATAGATAGTAGGGGAATAGGGGTATGCACATAAACGTAGCTATATATGGGGATCTGTGAAAATAATGACAAATACTGTAATATATCCGTGGACCCTAAATGTTCCTCTCTCTCTATATATATATATATAGCTTCCTTTTGAACCATCAAAATAGTGCTGTTAAAAACAAGTTGCTTCCACTGGTGGCCGGTGCACTTTTCCATCTCTTCCTTTACTACGTTCTGCGGCACCCTTGACATTCTCGTAGATGGCGTTGATGGGCTGGCAGCGCACAATAGCCTGAGATATTGCCCCTCATTCACAAAACAGTGCACACCACACAAAAGTGCATCCATCAAGTCATTTATCCAACCATCTATATATATATATATACTCATGCATCAATGCATCAATACATTATGTATTTGCCTGCATAAGAACACCAAACAATGACATTGCACTAGATCATAAACGTACCAGCATACAAAGCAGACCCAAATCCCTTCCAGGAGACTCCACGGTATCCGTGTTTGTAGGTGGTGCCTGATGTACCCACCAGATCAATGTCAGGGTCATCTGCATTCTCGTAGCAACCAGCATGAAGCTTTCGGGAAGCGTTTTCTTTGCCTTAGATGTTGTTTTGGAGAAGGTGGTAAAACCATACAAATCGAAAGGCATCAAAATCAACGAAGTAGCAACATCCCCACACTTAGAACATCCAATGGATTGACGTGTTGGGTACCGGATTTCTTTGCAACTATGTGCATAGATACAAAAATGTTCATATATAAGTATGTTGAACATCCCATTGTTTGGTTTGTTCTTTTTTTTAATGGTACCCCTACATATCATATGCAAATCATTGGACTGTAGACCTTCAACCTTTGTAGACTTTACTTTTTGCTTAATGCAGGTTTTCACAAAAGTGATATGAGACAAATGCAGAGTTTGGTCTGAGATACTTAAGTCCTTGCAACTGGGTCCACTCAGGAGAATGTCGATCTTGACGTTGTTGTCTAGTTGATGGAACTCTTTGCAGCGATAACAAAATCCTCGCCCCTCAGTGAACATGCGAACATCGTCGAAGACATGGACGACATCCTCAAAGGATTCAAGGATAAAGTTCCTCTTCTTGGGATCGTATTCGCAACTGAAACAGTGTAGCATCCCAATTTTGACCTGGTACGGTTGATGCTGGGAAGGTAACATGTGCTACACCCTGAACATGACCTCCAAGCAAAACCATCATTGTATGATGATAAACATGCACAAATGATTCATAATCAAATGAGAAGTCCTATTGATTTTCATTTCACAGGTTTCATGATTTTGATTCTTAAGTATAATGGTTTTGCTGCTTAGGCACCCCGAAAGCTTTGTTCATCTCTTTGATGATAGACTTCAGAGCAGTGACCCCAACATCCGAGCCAGAACAAGTCGTTCCGACTCGAATTTGTCGTCCATCCAATGCATTTGCCGTTTCACCCAAAATCTTGTATTGAGCAGGAGTCAATAGTCTCATCAAGAAACCAGAGGTCTCATAGAGCGATGGATGCCGTGGTGGATCAACATGGACCCCCATTTGCAAACTGGATAGAGGCATCATGAAGTGGCGGTGCCTGAACTTTTGCTTGGTCACACGTACTTCTGATTCTGGAAAAATGTTGAGGTCATCCATTTTCCACTGAAATACAGCTAGGCCATCCCTGAGCCGGTTCCTCCAGTGCACCATAGATGTTGATTCAGCTTTCGGCAACTCTACCACCCGACGTACTTGATGACATTCGGAAAGTTTACCTTGGGAAACAGGAATGAAATGGAATAAACGATAGAATGTATATATATATATATATTTATATATATATAGATGTACATGCACAGTTAATATATTCTGCAATGTATTTATGTGTGTGTGTGTGATAATCGTGGATACATAATCATAAGCAAATATAATACGGCACGAATTGTCTGTTTCCAGGATTAATAAAAAGATTTTGCTCTATATATATATACATGTTTATGTATGTATACATAAATAGATGCATTTGCGAGCAGACATGGTACATATGTCAAAGGTCTTACAACTACCCCTTCTAGTTCTTCACACTAAGAACATCAGCCACCTAATTATATATATATATATATATCTGTTTCAAAAGAACAAATAAAACTTCAACAGTTAATTTACCAGGTCACATGTTGCCACACACACGGACTTGCCACCATCTTGAAGACTCAGGATGATATTAAACTCCATGGGTAACTTCTTGGCCACTATGTTGTAGGTCTGCAAATAGATGCCAGTTCGTCGCAGTGAATCAAATTGATGTTGTCGCATCATCAAACATGCTACCTCCTCTTGATCATGCTGATTTGTTGTTGGCTCGGGCTGTTCTCGCTTGATCATTTTCCTCTTCTGCTCTAGTGCTAGGTCACCAATGATTTTGCTTGGCAGTGCTAAGTCTGATCGGTGAAGTTTGGGCGATATGCCCCTCTTTGACCAGGTGGGCTGTTTCTTTTGCAACTCTTTGCGTACGCTCAATGCAGCGCGTTCTTTCAACATACATCCCAATTTGCGTTTTGGTGTGGATACCATGTTCGGTGGCTTGGGGTGCACTGCGTTCTCGTCTGCAATCGGTTGTTCTGCTTGTGCTTGTGGCTCTTGCTTCACTGATCTCAACGGTCTCACCTGTGGAGGTGTGTCAAGGTCAATGACTTTGTTTTTGCCCAACTGCGGTAGCTTGGCCTGTTTGCTTGTGTGTGGCTCTTTTTTGACCTGCATTTGTTCCTCCAATTGTGGAGGTGCTGCACGGCCCATGCTGTTGGAGAGTTGTTGTGTCAGCGTACTGGGATCCGTTGATGCTCCCAAAGACTGCTGCAGCAAGAGTCGCAACTGATCGTTTGATCCTAAATTCTGAAGCAATGACTGCATCAACTGCTGTGTCACTTCCTGACGTATTGCATCTTCTGTTGCTCTCAAAGTTGAAGTCTGCTGATTGGCTTCTTGTTGTTCGACATGACTGGTTGCTGCTGGTGGTGCTATGGCTGTGTTTGCCTGTGGCGGTGGATGTTCTAAGTGTGAGGTGTCTGCTGCTGGTTGCGTTACCGTTGCACTTGCAGGTGGTTGATGACCATCATCTTCTGTTGCCGACGACTTGCTCTCCTGGAGCGGTTGCTGCTCTGCCTCTTGTTGTTGCTCTTGGCGGGTCAGTGCTTCTGAATGTGTTGCCGATGGCAATGGCTTGGCTGTGTTGTTTTCCACATGGCTGGCTACTGCATGTGGATGCGTTGCTGCTGGTGATGAGGTGGCTGTGTTTGCCTGTGGTTGATTTGGTGGATGTTCTAAGTGTGAGGTGTCTGCTGCTGGTTGTGTCACTGTTTCACTTGCAGGTGGTTGATGACCATCATCTTCTGTTGCCGACGACTTGCTCTCCTGGAGCGGTTGCTGCTCTGCCTCTTGTTGTTGTTCTTGGCGGGTCAGTGCTTCTGAATGTGTTGCCGATGGCAATGGCTTGGCTGTGTTGTTTTCCACATGGCTGGCTACTGCATGTGGATGCGTTGCTGCTGGTGATGAGGTGGTTGTGTTTGCCTGTGGCGGTGGATGTTCTAAGTGTGAGGTGTCTGCTGCTGGTTGTGTCACCGTTGCACTTGCAGACGGTTGATGACCATCATCTTCTGTTGCCGACGACTTGCTCTCCTGGAGCGGTTGGTGCTCTGCCTCTTGTTGTTGCTCTTGTCGGGTCGGTGCTTCTGAATGTGTTGCTGATGACAATGGCTTGGTTGTGTTGTTTTCCGCATGGCTGGCTACTGCATGTGGAAGCGTTGCTGCTGGTGATGAGGTGACTGTGTTTGCTTGTGGTTGATTTGGTGGATGTTCTAAGTGTGAGGTGTCTGCTGCTGGTTGTGTCACCGTTGCACTTGCAGACGGTTGATGACCATCATCTTCTGTTGCCGACGACTTGCTCTCCTGGAGCGGTTGCTGCTCTGCCTCTTGTTGTTGTTCTTGGCGGGTCAGTGCTTCTGAATGTGTTGCCGATGGCAATGGCTTGGCTGTGTTGTTTTCCACATGGCTGGCTACTGCATGTGGATGCGTTGCTGCTGGTGATGAGGTGGTTGTGTTTGCCTGTGGCGGTGGATGTTCTAAGTGTGAGGTGTCTGCTGCTGTTTGTGTCACTGTTTCACTTGCAGGTGGTTGATGACCATCATCTTCTGTTGCCGGCGACTTGCTCTCCTGGAGCGGTTGCTGCTCTGCCTCTTGTTGTTCCCTGTTGCTGGCTGCTGCTGCTGGACCTTCTGGGCATTGGCCCGTTGCTGCTGGCTGAAGTTTGAACATAGTGGCAATTGCTTGTGCTTGCGAGCGGTGGTCAGCCTCCAGTGATGAAGTTGTTGCTGGAGTAATCCCGCACTGATCGCCAGAGACATTCACTCCGCTAAGAATTTTTTCTGCTGCCAGTTTTGTGACACCGCCCCATTTCAAGTGTGTTGGATCTTTGTCTTCATTGTGTATCACTCGTTTCCGTTTTGGAGTTTGGCTTGTCATTTGTTGAGTCATTTCCTTCCAGGCTTTTGGCTGGAACACAGGGCATCTGTTGAATGCTGATCGTTGTAGTGTCTCATCGTCGTTGCTGGTTGCTCGGTCGACGTTTCCCATCAGTAACAAGAGCTCGGCACTTCGCCCAGAATGTGAAGGTAGCACCTAAGTGGCTCCAGTGGCAACACACTTAGAACATCCATGATTTGGGTGCTACTGCGTTTTGTGAATAAGCCCATGGAAAAATAACTCACACATCAAACACATAAACTCAAATACTCTTGATGATTTATATTTGTGGTTCATAAAGGAATGTGGTGGAACCATTGGTTTTGGCGCTCCAGATAATTTTAAGACACAAACATTTATATATATATATATATATGTATTTATTTATTCAGATATAGATAAATAAATTATATAGATAGATAAATAAATAAATAAATAAATACATATATATATATAAAATGAGCGTACATATGGAAGTTTCTTTGACACAGCATTCACCTTGTCATGTTCCTGCTACATTTCGAGAATTAAATATATATATATATACATATATATAAATATAATTTGTTTGAGGTGTTTGTGTATATGTGTATGTGTGTATGTTTTGGCATGAATAGTGCAGCCACGAGAACAACGTCAGGAAGCTTCAAATCACAATCAGGCTTCATCTTCACACCAGCAGATTGCTTCGCTAAAACACTGTAGTGCGCAAATTTTCGACCTTCCTCTTCTGCAGCACTTGGGAAATGAAAGTAGAGATGAACTTTCGGAGTTTGCTGGCCATAGACGGTGTCAATGACTTTTCCATCCAAAAGCCCAACCTGTAGAGCATGGGGACAGCGTGCAAGGGTACTGGGAGTGTGGTATGTATAAATAAATTTATCAATCTTTACATATATATATATATGTGTGTGTGTGTGTTTTTTTTCGTGTTATATTTTTAAATATATGTATACATAAGAATGAAAAAAAAATCACCTTTTGCCATGTGAGTGCCTACCTGTACCAACCACACACTTAGAACATCCCAAATACAATAAAACAACATATATATATATATACCAAAAAGATTTTAGCTTTGCTGCATCACACAACTCACTGGCCTCTGGGCAGCATGTGAGACGGACAGAAGTTCCGATAGCTTCAGAGATCCATTCCAGATCAGATGGATCAAAAGCAGCATTATCTTTCACACGGAGGATTGAAGCCTGAAACTTGTCGTCCAAGTTCTTGAGAGCATCATCGCACGTCTTCTGGTGAAAATGCTTTGCAGCCAAGACTTCTTGCTCCTGCATCGTGTGGTTTGTTGCATAAGCCGAAGCCTTCCTCGGCACTGCCTGGTACTTTTTGATGTTGAAAGCTGCCAGTAAGCTGTGCCACCCACAAAGCCCATCCGCTGGCACAGGAACAAGTCTGAAGAGAGACTCTGGACATGGAGACTTTGGGGTCGCTTTCAAAATACTTTCTCGGGTGACATGGTCAACCACAGCTTCACAAATCTTGCGTGTAGCATTTTCAACGTGGCTGACGTTCAGATCAGCTAACCAGCAAATGTTGTAGCGCAAGCGACGTTGGCTATCATGAGGGTTGGTTGTCCAACTTAGAGACACAGGCTCTGCTGTCCCAATTTCCACATCCACATCTGATGTATTGTCAAGCTCCCAGCATACAGCAACACCAGTGATCTGGTCTGAGAAATCAGCGCAAATCAGCAAAGGATGAGAGCAATTGCCAAACTGCCGAAGGAAATGGTGGCATTTCTCTATCCACACCTTTTCCTGTCCTTTCACGATAGCTCCACAAAATTCTAGTCCATTGCCCCTGGCACCTGATTTGACTCGTCCTTCTGCCAGCAATGCCTCTAGCGAACCCGTAGAAATCACAATCTGAACCACATGGATTTGAGAGTTCCATGCTTTCTTTCCGAGCAACACACCCACTAGTTCTTGTGAAGCGGAACAAAGCTTCATGAAGGTGTTGTAGGAGCCCTTGTGCACACAAATTGTTGATTTCCGCAATTCAGCAGTAGATGTCTTTGTCACTTCTAAGATGTCATTGGTCACATCTTCCACTGCACGTTCGCTGTTTCCATTCGCAGGGCTGGCGTCTGGTTGCATAGCCTGAACAGACGTAGTCAAATCTGAACCTTTAGCAGCCAGTGCATTGACAGCCTTGTCCATGGCTACCTCTTGTTGAGCAGAGCGCTGAATGTTGCGAAGCCCTTTGTGTAGGTCACCTCTCTTGTACGCATGCACCAATGAAAGCAGCCATTCATAGATCTTGGCCAGATTCTCGCATTCTTTCGAGATCACTTCACTCCCAGCATTGAATGTGGCCTTAAACTTATTGGGTGGCTTGGTCAGCTCAACTTTGAAGTCTCCCACGCATTGTGGAAAGCTTGCTGCGTCGAGAATCTTTTGCTCAATGTGACCAACTTTGGACAAAGAAGCCTTCTCGATGATTTGCATCCTTTGCTTGGGAAGCGCCCATGATGTTGTCACTGAAATGTTCATGTCAGCGAGCCAATCCTTCCGTTTTTGTACCTTGGAACAGTTCTCGAGATCCCACACTTAGAACATCCCCCACATGTACATGACATCTCTTGAAAATGGAGAGCACCTATTCAGCACATTTATAGACAGATGAACATATTGTAGACATACAACATATACATTGAATAATATGTTTATATACATGGAAAAAACACAACTTAAGACATCTCAAGACTGGAAAACTCCTGGATATGTCTTACATTGAGGCAGACTGGCAAAGCAAAGTGTTTGTTTGTGCCCACTTCAACCCAATGAAGCCTGGACAACCAATGCATCAGTGCAAAACGAGACACCGATCCACGCATGTTCTCAAATGTTGAAGCCATCTTCGTGGTGGAATCCAAGTATGCCAGCGCACAAGCTTTGCAAACATCCTGCGAAGGAAATTCAGTATTGACGAACTTGCGGGTATAGGCTTCGATTCTCACCTGATACCTAGGTATCAATTTCTCGGGAGACATGATTCGCTGCGACAAATGAAACCTTGAATCATGCATTCAGCGATCAGAGACCAAGCCCTAGTTGAAATTGTGACTCTTTGGTGATGTTTCAATTCAAATCTACATGAACAACAAAAAGCGAATTAATGTGCCTAGGGACCCATAGCCGAATTTCTTCACCTGTGGAGGAAGGTTCGCTTCCTCATCAGCCTTCGCTGGCCTGTGCTATGGTCTCAACGGTTGTGGATTATATAGATGAATCAGTATGCTAACCCTTGCCAAATCTGTATGGCTTCAGTGTCTCAAAGTGGCCCGTTGTGGTGGTGATGGTGTTGGTGGCAGTGGGTCTGTAAGCACTTCCTGGTGGTCTACACTTAGAACATATCTAATTCATGTAAATCTAGGTATATTATGTTGCGTGCGTATTTGATATATATATATTTATAGATAGATATAGAATTACCTTTGATGAAATGATATGAAATGAACTAATGTATTTCATAGGTTCTGAAATCCATATATGATATTCATATGTGCTTCTAATGATTTGTGGTACGGTTGATGCCATCCGCATTGTTCCTGAAGCAGTAGCGATAGCGGCCAGCACAGCGAAAGTGCGTGGCCAACCCTCATGGGTTGAGGAGTTCCACACTTAGAACATCTCAAATTTGTCGCTCGCAAAGTGTCACACAAAGTAACCAAACATAGACAGACTAGCTGTGTCTTGTTTTGCATCAAGCATATATAGAAAATAAATATGTAAATATATCATTGATATATTTCATCGGAAACAGGAAGACCACAACGCTCATGAACATTCATAAAGAATGAAAGACTATTTGACACCGATTGAAGCCCCTAACATGCGGTGGGTCCTCATCAGCATCGTGTGGACTCACACTTAGAACCTCCCCAAAATAATCAGGCATCCCAAAGTGTTGGTTCATGTGTCGGAGATCGTTTTGTCAAGAGAGCACCCATGATTTTATATTTTACATTGTTCTTCTTAACCGTGGGCAAAGCTTTGACATAAGTATGTAACGCTTAAGACTTATAGATGTCTTCATGCTCAAAACAACGGTTGAACAACTGCAACGTTGCGCACATGCTCGGTGTCAAGACATGGCGGCGCAAATGCAGGCAAGCTTCTTGGAAGCAGCTGCCATCATAGGAGCCACATCCGCCACATCCCTTAGATAGGGTGGCAGCCAAGCAATTGCGCATACTCACTTATATGAATATAGTTTACATTTTTGTAGAACCCAGAGTCATGCATAATGGCTTTCTAGCAAATACTAACAACCTGAAACAACCTTTCAAAGGTCAACACGATGTTCCTAAAACAATAGAAGTTGAACCGCTATATGCATATAGCTCTGAAATAGTTTCAGCACCGGTTCTGATCAAGTTGCTTCGGGACACCGCTTGACGTCGCAGAAGCCGCACGTTCCCCATTCCTCAGCGGCATGAGATTGCTGCCCATATGTAAACCATCGTTCGAATTCGTTAGGTATGAATTGCCATCACCAACACATTATGCAGAATTCTAATCATACACTTCTCCACAGGCACCACACAAACTAGCTTGTAAAGCTTCACACTTAGAACATGGCTTGGAATCATTGACCGTATGTATCCCAGCGTCGGTGCAATTCTAGTGTTGCAAAGCGATGAATTTGCTACTTTGTATGTGGGTCTTGGCAACCTGCTCCTGCCTGCTGTGGCGCCACACTTAGAACATCCCAAAGGTTGATGCAATGCTAGAACTATAGAAATAAGTTGAACTGAGTTGACAGGAGTTAAGCTAGTTACTTCAAAGAAAAGGTAAGCGCTAAACACATTATGGACCAGGCTTTGACATGTGGTATAAACTTCCAACCTTGGTCATTGTGACTTCAATTTGATTGAACCACTAAATATATACATCTATATTGGTCTGAAATAGTTTCAGCACCGGTTCTGATCAAGTTGCTTCGGGACACCGCTTGACGTCGCAGAAGCCGCACATTCCCCATTCCTCAGCGGCATGAGATTGCTGCCCATATGTAAACCATCGTTCGAATTTGTTGGGTATGAATTGCCATCACCAACACATTATGCAGAATTCTAATCATACACTTCTCCACAGGCACCACACAAACTAGCTTGTAAAGCTTCACACTTAGAACATGGCTTGGAATCATTGACCGTATGTATCCCAGCGTCGGTGCGTTTGCTGCGCTGGCCATTCCAGCATCAGAAGAAGGAAGAGCCTCTGTGTTCCTTAGATAGGCGAACATGCTTCTTTCAAAATGTATATCTTGGTCACCTACTTTTTTTTGTAAATTCTAGTGTTGCAAAGCGATGAATTTGCTACTTTGTATGTGGTCTTGGCAACCTGCTCCTGCCTGCTGTGGCGCCACACTTAGAACATCCCAAAGGTTGATGCAATGCTAGAACTATAGAAATAAGTTGAACTGAGTTGACAGGAGTTAAGCTAGTTACTTCAAAGAAAAGGTAAGCGCTAAACACATTATGGACCAGGCTTTGACATGTGGTATAAACTTCCAACCTTGGTCATTGTGACTTCAATTTGATTGAACCACTAAATATATACATCTATATTGGTCTGAAATAGTTTCAGCACCGGTTCTGATCAAGTTGCTTCGGGACACCGCTTGACGTCGCAGAAGCCGCACGTTCCCCATTCCTCAGCGGCATGAGAGTGCTGCCCATATGTAAACCATCGTTCGAATTCGTTGGGTATGAATTGCCATCACCAACACATTATGCAGAATTCTAATCATACACTTCTCCACAGGCACCACACAAACTAGCTTGTAAAGCTTCACACTTAGAACATGGCTTGGAATCATTGACCGTATGTATCCCAGCGTCGGTGCGTCTGCTGCGCTGGCCATTCCAGCATCAGAAGAAGGAAGAGCCTCTGCGTTCCTTAGATAGGCGAACATGCTTCTTTCAAAATGTATATCTTGGTCATCTGCTTTTTTTTGTGAATTCTAGTGTTGCAAAGCGATGAATTTGCTACTTTGTATGTGGGTCTTGGCAACCTGCTCCTGCCTGCTGTGGCGCCACACTTAGAACATCCCAAAGGTTGATGCAATGCTAGAACTATAGAAATAAGTTGAACTGAGTTGACAGGAGTTAAGCTAGTTACTTCAAAGAAAAGGTAAGCGCTAAACACATTATGGACCAGGCTTTGACATGTGGTATAAACTTCCAACCTTGGTCATTGTGACTTCAATTTGATTGAACCACTAAATATATACATCTATATTGGTCTGAAATAGTTTCAGCACCGGTTCTGATCAAGTTGCTTCGGGACACCGCTTGACGTCGCAGAAGCCGCACATTCCCCATTCCTCAGCGGCATGAGATTGCTGCCCATATGTAAACCATCGTTCGAATTTGTTGGGTATGAATTGCCATCACAAACACATTATACAGAATTCTAATCATACACTTCTCCACAGGCACCACACAAACTAGCTTGTAAAGCTTCACACGTAGAACATGGCTTGGAATCATTGACCGTATGTATCCCAGCGTCGGTGCGTCTGCTGCGCTTGCCATTCCAGCATCAGAAGAAAGAAGAGCCTCTGTGTTCCTTAGATTGGCGAGCATGCTTCTTTCAAAATGTATATCTTGGTCACCTTTTTTTTTGTGAATTCTGGTGTTGCAAAGCGATGAATTTGCTACTTTGTATGTGGTCTTGGCAACCTGCTCCTGCCTGCTGTGGCGCCACACTTAGAACGTCCCAAAGGTTGATGCAATGCTCCCAGAATTGTTGTTTCTATCTCTCTCTCTCTCTCTCTTTAGTTCTCTCTTTCAATACATACACTGATATCTTTGAATACATTTATATATATATATATACATGTATATGTGCATGTATGCATATACATCAATAAATATATTTACATAGTTTCCCACAACTAGATGAGTTAAGTCATGGGTCAGCCCAAGTAAGGAAGGCCGTATAGATATATATGTATTCAAATTATATATATATATGTATTCATTCTGCAATCCCAAGCTGCTGTGGAAGATCATCAGGAGGCTCAGAAGGAGGAGGTAAAGGAGATGAACATGCATCCGGCGTGGCGGGCGACACGTTCGCCATGCCGCACAAAGAGAACACGTCGTTGATACCACAAAGGGAACCCGGCGTCGCTTGAACCACCGGCAATGGGACGACCAAATAATCCCTCTCACGGCGATGTGGCTGGAATGACCGAGAAGGCCCAAACACCCATATACGTATATATATATATATATTTATTTAGATAGATCTATCTAGAGACGGACAATCACTATAACTAAATATATATATATATATTTATATATAGATAGATCTATCTAGAGACGGACAATCACTATAACTATATATATGTGTAAAGACGGACAATCACTATATTTACATATATATATATATCAATATATATATATATATTTATATTTACATATATAGATGTTCTAAGTGTGAAGATTCCTTTGGTATGAGCCCATCTTCTAAGTGCTACACTAAGAAGTTAGCTCCCCAGCTAAATTTTCCAAAATTTTTTTAAAAATATCTTCTAAGTGATTGTCCGTCACTATATATGGTACCCCCCCCCCAAGATCAGTGGTCAAGTTGTTCTCAACAATAGGTTTGTCATGAATGTTGTTTTTAATTATTATTTTGATTGTTGGTTGAAAGAATGTTTATCAAAGGGGGGGAGGATAAGAGACTGTAAATATGTTTAAATAAATAAGTATATAGAGCAAGCTCCAAACCTAAAGAAAAACCAAAAAACCAAAAAAAAAAAACTTTTTGGAGAAGTTTTGGTTTGGAACCAAAAGATGTTTTTTTTGGTTTTCCTTGAGTTTTTTTGGTTTTTTTTGGTTTTGGAGTTTGAAAAACCAAAAAAACCTAGGGTTTTTTTGGTTTTTTGAAAAGATGTATTACTTCGAAGCTCCAAAAAACCAAAAAAACTCAAGGTCTTTTTTGGTTTTTTGGCAATTCTAGATCAATTTTGCTTAAATAAAAAATGCAAAAACCAAAAAAAACCTTGTGTTATTTTGGTTTTTTAGAGCTTCGAAGTAATACATCTTTTCAAAAAACCAAAAAAACCCTAGGTTTTTTTG